>PVIH01032123.1:0-10011 GCA_004025045.1 Sigmodon hispidus
GGGAATTCTCAGCAGAGGAACTACGAATGGCTGAAAGGCACCTGAAAAAGTGCTCTTCATCTTTAGCCATCAGAGAAATGCAAATCAAAACAACTTTGAGATACCACCTAACACCTGTTAGATTGGCTAAGATAAAAGGCACAGATGACAGCCTATGTTGGAGAGGATGTGGAGCAAGGGGAACATTCCTCCATTGTTGGTGGGAGTGTAAGCTTGTTCAGCCACTTTGGAATTCAATATGGCGGTTTCTCAGAAAATTAAGAATCAATCTCCCCAAGGACCCAGCAATACCACATCTGGGTGTATACTCTAAAGAGGCACATTCCCACTCCAACAGTATTAGCTCAACTATGTTCATAGCAGCATTATTTGTAATAGCAAGAACCTGGAAACAACCTACATGTCCCTCAATTGAAGAATGGATTAACAAACTGTGGTACATCTACACAATGGAATACTACTCAGCAGTAAGAAAAAATGATATCTTAAAATTCACAGGCAAATGGATGGATTTGGAGAATATCCTCCTGAGTGAGGTATCACTATCTCAGAGAGATAAGCTGGGGATGTACTCACTCATTAGTGGTCTCTAAACAAACAAACAAGAAGAAAAGCCAAGCATGCCCAAGCTGCAAACCACAACCACTGAATAGCTTGGGATCAGAAACACCCTGGACTGACCCTTCGGACCCCACTCCAACTATAGGAACACCTGATTTGCATTATTTGTATAGAGTGGCTGTGTAGTGAAAGTTTTAAACCTATGATGCATATTGTGCTAATTCTTAATATAGATAAGTTCTCTTGCAGAGTGATAAATAAGAGAGAAAAGAGAAAATTGATGTTTCACATCCACATATTGTATATTGCTTAAGCTTTGGAACCCATTAGACTATTAATCCAAGATTTACACTATAAACCAGTTTTAGAAAGTTAAGGTATTTCTCTTCTATATGTGTTGCCAAAACAAAATATAATCAATTTCAAGTTCTAATTTAAATTTTAAATCAATGTTAAAAATATTACCTCAGAATTGGTATATATTTTGGAAAAATATAAATCTGTACCTACATTGTTGTTATGGTAAAATGTGAATTATATTTATTATAATACTATAATCAATATCCTGAAGTTATGTCAGAAGATATATCATTTTGAATTAGTTTAAAAGGTAGCTGATAAATGATGATATTTTAAACATGCCACTGATTTAATAAATGGGGAAGGTCTGGTGATAACTATGACAGAAATTTGCATTCCCATCTACATTGTTTATTTATTCTTGAAAGCAATTATAAAAATTAATTTTGTACAACCTTTATAAACCTTCACATGAGTAACTTAATTATCAATTTAATTTAGAAGAATATTAGTTTCACAATGCTTATATACATGTTTATATTTACTGATGCAAAATTAAAACTCTTAAACATTTATGATGTGCCAGAAAATCATAGAAAACACAATTTAATTTTAGGATACTCATTATATTAATTTTGATATTTCTTTTGCCCAGATTTTGGTCTTTTGTAGACATTGCTTGCAGAAGCTCTTTAATAATTTAACAAACCCTATGTGGTGCTACTTGAAACATGCTTTGGAAACATTGTTGAGCTAATGCTTTTGGGGTACAAATGTGCATCTTTAGGGTATATGCCTAAAAGTGGTATTGTTCGATTCCTTGGGAGACTGATTCCCAGTTTTCTGAGAATTCCCGTTTTAGTTCTGGACTATAGTTTTTGATTGTGTTATTCAAGGTTTTGGGCTCTAGTTTCTTGAGTTCTCTATATACTTTAGAGATCAGTCCTCTATCACTTGCAGGGTTGTTGAAAATCTTTTTCTATTCTATAGACTGTTGTTTATTATCTATAGAAGTTCCCTGGTAGAATTTTGTGGGTCACTTACGTATACAATCTTATCATCTGAAAATAGAGATAGTTTCACCTCTTATTTTCCTATTTGTATCTCCTTAATCTCCTTTCATTCTCTTAGTGCTTTAGGTAAAAACATCGAGAAATATATTGAATAGATTAGGGGAGATGGGACAGTCTTGGTATTTTCCCTGTATTGCTGATCTCTCTGGGACTTTTATCATAAACAGATGTTGTACTTTTTCAAAGGCTTTTTCAGTGTCTAAGGAGATGATCATGTGGTGTTTTTCCTTCAATTTATTTATATGATGGATGATATTTAGATTTTCATATGTTGAACCATGCCTTCATTTCTGGAATGAAGCCTACTAGATCATGGTGGATGACTAATTTTTTATGTTGCAATGACTTTGCAAGATTTTTGTTGAGTATTTTTGGATCATTTTCATGAGGAAAATTAGTCTATAATTCTCTTTCTTAGTTTCATCTTTGAGGGGCTTGGGTTATCAGGGTGATTTTGGCCTCATAAAAAGTGTTTGGCAATGTTCCTTTAGTTTCTACTGTATGCAACAGTTTTTTAAGTATTGGCATTAGTTTTGCTTTGATTATCTGCTAGAATTTTGCACTAAATCTATTTGGTCCTGAGCTTTTTTTATTTGGGAGATTTTTAAAAACAGCTTCTCTTTTTATTTATTTTTTGATGTTATAGGTTTGTTTAGTTCTTTAACATTCTCTTGATTTAATTTTAGGTACTAATTCAGAAAGCAGTCCATTTCTTTTATGTTTTCCATTTTAGTACAGATTTTTCAAAGCATGACCTTATAATTCTCTGAATTTCCTGGGGGGTCTGTCATTGTTTCTCCCATTTCATTTTGATTCTGTTAATTTGAATACTTTCCCTCTGCTTTTTAGTTTGTTTTTGTAAGGGTTTACCTATATTGTTGACTTTCTCAAAGAACCAACTTTGTATTGTTCTCTTTGTTTCTATTGTATGGATTTCAACTCTAACTTTGATTTCCTGCCATTTACTTTTTGTAGGTAAGTTTGGTTCTATTAGTTCTGATGCCTTCAGCTGAGTTATTAGGTCTCTTGTGTGAGATTTCCCTTGGTTTTTCATATAGGCATCTAGTGCTAAGAATTTTCTTTATAAATGTTCTGCTTTTATTGTGTCCCATAAGTTTGGGTACGTTGTAAATTTATTTTTATTAAATTCTAGAAAGTCATTAATTTTTTTTCTTAACTTTTTCCCTGACTCAGTAGTG
Organism: Sigmodon hispidus; assembly: GCA_004025045.1. Taxonomy (NCBI): domain Eukaryota; kingdom Metazoa; phylum Chordata; class Mammalia; order Rodentia; family Cricetidae; genus Sigmodon; species Sigmodon hispidus. The sequence goes on from PVIH01032123.1 coordinate 3,134, forward strand.
GTTCAATGTAGAGATGTTCAGTTTCTATTAGTATGTAGGCTTTTTGTGATTTTTGGTGTTGGTGAATTCTAACATTAAGCCATGGTGGTCTGATATGATACAAGGGGTTATTACCATTGTTTTTATCTATTGATATTTGCCTTATGACCAATTATGTGCCCAATTTTAGAGAAAGTTCCATGGGGTGCTGAGAAATATGTATATTCTTTTTTATTTGGATGGAAGCTTCTATAAATATCTATTAATTCCATTTGCATCATAACCTCTGTTAGACCCTTCATTTCTTTGTTGAGTCTTTGTCCAGTTGACCTATCCAAGGGTGAAAGTGGAATATTGAAATCTCCCACAATTAGAGTGTGACATTGGATGTGGAGTTTAGGCTTTAGTAGTGTTTCTTATACAAATGAATATGCCCTTATACTAGGGGCATAAATATTCAGTATTTAGGTCTCATCTTGATCAATTTTTTCTGAGATGAGTAATTAATGCCTGTCCTTGTCTCTTTTGATTGATTTTAGTTTGAAGTTTACTTTGTTGGATATTAGGATGACAACTCCAGCTTGTTTTTGGGGGCAATTGGTTTTGGAAAATCATTTCCTCACCCTTTACTCTAAGTCTGTGTCTAGGTTTGGAAAGTACATAATCTGTGTCTTTGAGCTGATATTCTTCTCCTTCTTCTATTTCTATTATTCTCAGGTTAGGTCTTTTCATGGTGCTCCAAATTTCCTGAATATTTTGTGTTATGACTGTTTTCTTTTAGTGTTTTCTTTGACTGATGTATCTATTTCCACTATTGAGTCTTCCACTCCAGAGATTCTCTCTTCCATCTCTTGAATTCTGATGGTTATGTTTGTATCTGTAGTTCCAGTTTGTTTCTTCAGATTCTCTATTTCCTTCTTTGCCTTATTTTGCACCTTCTTTATTGCTTCTATTTCAATTTTTAGTTTCAGAAATATTTTTTCATTTGTTAGTTTATTTTTTATTTTCTTTCAAGGATTTGTTTATCTCTTTCAATTTTTTATTTGTATTTTCTTCTGTTTCTTTAGTAGATTTTTTTATATCCTCTTTTAAGGCTTTTATAATCTTCATAAAGGTTTTTTGTTGTTATTGTTTCTTTCATTGCTCTGTTGAGTTCTTGGTATTGTAGAGCCAACAGCTTCTTCTGGTGATGCCTTATTGTTTTTCATATTGTTATATGTATTCTTGCACTGGCTTCTGCCAATTACTTCTTTGGTTCACTCATAGTCAGGTCTTAGTTAGATCTTAGTCAGTTGTGGCTACAGGAGTTATATGTCTCCTGTCTGCTCTGAACACAGAGTCTGCACAATCTCTTACTTTGATCAGGTCATGGGGTACATGCAGTCTGAAGATATCTGTCTTTTACTCTGCTCTGGACATGGATTCAGTGTGTTCTGGAAAGATTTTCATCTATGATTATACAGCTTGCCTTGTTGGCAGGGCCTGGACATCTCCTATGTGTTCACAGGGATTGCTAGGAAATTTTTCTTTCAGCCTTGCTTTAGATCATAACTTGGCATGAAGTCGTATTCGGCACTGTGTCTTTGGCCTGTGTGATGAGATCTGGGAGGCCCAGGACCTGGACCTTGCTTACCTCTCACTCCACTCTGGATACAAGGCCTGCAAAGTCCCCAGTATATTTTGTAAATTAATAAATATTGAAGTTAATTCTGACTTATCAGGATTAAAGTCACTGGTTCTAATCTGTAGAACAACTACTTATATATGTTGAGAGTCAGTAACTAAGTTTAATATATTCTGTAAAGCTCAATACTGTCAGAATAGCATATAGTTCTTTTAGACATAATCATTAGAGCTCTGAGCCACTTTTCTTAATGTTTATTTTTTCCTGCCTTTTTTGATTTATTTGCATTATTATAAAATGTAGGGGATCCAGAATCATGTTTCCCATACAATATGAGGACGAATTCAATTATTTCTTTTATAAATTGTATTCATTTGTTTGTAAGATATTTGGCTTTAATCTCTCCCAAGAAAATTATTGAAAGTACTTTGCTAAGGTTCATTTTCTGGCCGTAGTTTGTAAATATTTTTCATTAGTCAAAGATACAATTTCTGCTTGATCTATTCTTGCTACTTGATGAAGTTTTAATTTTTAATTTTAGAATCATCTCAGAAAGTTTTTCCACAGATATTTTTATTTCTTTATTCTATTTAGGTAGTAAAATGATATATTTAAAGATATTTTTCCTCTTCATTAATATTCCTTAGAATAACAAGAATGATTAAAGAGAAAATAACTAGAATACACTCAAACTCTTGATCTTAAAGTTTTACATGTATATCCTATAATTCCTTTTTTATCAAAGCAAATTCTCTGTCAATTTCAGCTAATAATTTTTTGTACTATTTAATTCCTTGTAATCATTTAAAGTTAAAAATAAATTACTAATTACTAAGTTATAAATTTTTACTCCAACAGTTGATTATAAATTAGAAATTTCTCTTGAAAATTTTGAAAGTTCTTAACTGTCAGTAATTGATCTCTTACTAAATTGGATGTTTGGGACTTATTTTTTTGTAAACTTATTTTATATCACAAACAGTTAATAGAATTTCCACTTTGAGTTTTCTCACGAGCAATTTGTAATTCCAGATAAGGCATTTTTCTTTTCTTTCTTTCTTTCTTTTTTTTTTTTACTTCTTCAAACATTTTTTTAAGTATCTACATTTGAATCAGCTAGTAACATGTTGTCCAGGCAATGGTAAATTAAATATTGAGGGAATTGTCTTGTATCATTTCCAACAGCTGTCATACAAAATATTGTAACAGGGTGAAATTATTTAATATTTTCTGTGGGAGAACCATTAATGAAATTTCTTAACAGACTGATAAAAATTATTAGTAAGCATCATAAAGTCAAATATTTCTTTGTCTTTTTCTTGTAAAGGGATAGTGAAGAAAAATTCTTTGAAATCAATACGTATGAGAAGTCATCTTTTAGGTAATAGAGAAGGCAAAAGAATTCCAAATTGTAGAGAACCCATTAATTGAATCACTTTGTTAATAGCTTTTAGATCTGTTACTATTCTCCTTTTTCCTGATTATTTTTAAATAACAAATACAGGAGAATTCCAATGACTGGCTGATTTTTCAATAAGCTAAGCATTTAACTCCTCCTGTACCAGCAGTTCTATATTATAAAATTTCTCAGATATTAAAGACCATACCTAAACCCATTGATGATTGCCTTTTAACCATCTTCAAGCTAGGGCTATTAGTGCCTATGAAAGATTAACTGATGTTGATCCTTGTTCTTACACAACCTGAATGGTCAGTGACCTTTTTTTTATAGTACCTTATAATATTTTACCACAAACATATTTTAGTTTATGGTTACTTTCTGATATTGGATCAATGTTATTTTCAATATTCTTTCTATTCATAAAAGTCAAACATTCATCTCCTAGAGAAACCAATTCAAATGCCAATATTTTGATAAAATTGTTATTACATTTATACCTGTGTCTACAAGATCTTTAAAGACAATATCATCAATACCTATTTAATTTTGATTTTTATAGTTTGCCAATATTTACTTTATAGCTTCTCCCATTTTTTGTTATTTCTTTTATAGCTGCTATTTTTCCATCATACTAAGCAGTATTTTTTTTACAGTAGGCATTGTGTTTTTTTAATTGCTTTAGGAAGAAGTTTCCTCTAGAATGACAGAAAGTGACTGAACTGAATTTGATATAAGGGACTGCCAGAGATCCTTCAGGGCCTTTACAAAGACACAAATAGTTGTTTTGCTTGTTAATCTTTATTCATTAATCCAAAGTCAACCTTTGCCATACCTTCTGCTTTATCCAGAATAGAGGGGTGTTTTGTCAGGAATATTTGTTCCAAAAATATTGTTTCAAGGAAAGCCCTCTTTGTACTTCCTTTGTATGTGACTGTAAGAGGATGTTTCTGGCCAGCCTAGCTCTATTGTTCAGAACTGCCTACTGCTGCTTATCTGGAACAGCAATCGCCAAATCCCAAAGAAACATACAGACACATTAATTTTATACTACTTGGCCTATGCCTCAGGTATATTGCTAGCTAGCTCTTTCATCTCATTTCAACCCATTTTCTTTTTTTTTTTTTTTTTTTTGGTATTTCAGACTATTTTTATTGACTAGACAATATCACTACACCAAGCATCAAATGATTAATTGTTTCCAGTCTTTGTTCTAGATCAATTTTACTTGGATTTGCTTCTATGTGTTAGTTAATATTCACGAACAAATTCTTAAAAATCATATAGTTTTATCTGTGCTTAGCTTTATAACATTCCCAAGCAGAATTTGTGATATTTCTAAGTTTAATCAAACAAACAGACAAACAAATAAAAACTTGTTTGAATCACTCTTCCTTATTTTTTCTGAAAATTAGAAGACCTTTAAGCAGTGGTATGTTTGATTCAGAAACATGCACTTACCAGTCTACCTGCTAAGGATGCAGAAAATATTTGCATGTGAAAAGTTGACTGAAGAAATTTGGTTTAGTAACCATTTACCTCAAGCAAACAGCCTTTGTAGTTTAGTGTGAAACAGAAATAAATACCAGTTCTCAAGAACTTCTGTCAGGAATTTCTCTGGACCCTCAGAAATCTTAATGGTCAATTTATGTCATTGCACACTGAAATCATGGAGCAGAAAAGCTGTGATGGAAGACAGCAGGGAGACTTGATGGAATCTTTGGAACAGCATGCCTTTGATCTCTATAAGCAGGTAAAGCACAGACCCACAGACCACATCTACAGTGACAGCACAGAAATCATCATGCACACTGTGTAGAGCCAGGACCAACTTCTCAAGGAGAACCTGAGCAAGTTGAACTATAAGCAAAAGATTATTGATCTACTCCCCAATGTGGAAGTAATCTTCAGAAACATTAAAGAAGCTGGCAATACTGTCATGTTTATGCAGGGAAAGAGGCAGAAAAATATAGTATACGATCTCCTTTAAATTGCCTGTACATAGACTTCTGCCTGCTTTCTTGTAGGATGTAGTCTAGAAGGCACAGGAACCCCTCAGCATCAACATGGCTGCCCCTATGTTATCAGACCATGACATCCTCGTACATGTGTCTTGGCCATTTCTATACTATTATTTGTGACGCACCTGAGGAACAGAGAAGTAGTAGTATGAGGAGTTTTAATTCGAGTTGGTTAACAGTATGACTTGCCGTTTGCTCACTGTCGTCAAGCCTATGGACATTGTTTCTACACATATTCAGAATTTATCTTTGCTCTCTGAAGCCGTTCTTCACATACCAGCCAGTGGAAGAAATGACTGTGGTCAGAAACTACGAATGACTTTAGAAGTACAACATCTTGATTTTTTTAATAATGATTGTGACCTCTGTGCAGATAAAATTTAATTACAAGTTAGTGGAGCTAATTATTTTTAACACTGCAGCTATGTAGGGAGATCATTTGTGACCTGATTATCTTTAAACTTTTTTTTTTAATTTTATTTATTTATTTATTTATTTTTATTTGCCTTGGTGTTTGCCTGGAATTGGAACTACAGACAGTTGTTAGCTGCTATGTGGGTGCTGGGAATCGAACCCGGGTCCTCTGGAAGAGCAGACGGTGCTCTTAACCCCTAAGCCATCTCTCCAGCCCCGTTTATCTTTAAAATTGAAAAAATCCTATTGTTTAAGTGATGGAAATCTTTCAGATTGAGATAGGATTTGTCTGTGTAATAGCTCTGGCTATCCTGGAACTTACTTTATAGACCAGGCTGGTCCTCACCTCACAGAGATCTACCTGCCTCTGCCTCCTGAGTGCTGAAATTAAAGTCTTGTACCATCACCTGTGTTTCTGTGGAAGAGACTGCTCATAAGTAAAATTGTGCTCCCTGAAAAATAATCTGCCTTCTTGAATTGATATCAGCAAGTGTTTTATGTGGCATTATAAGGAGTTAGATAAATCTCATCTCTAACCACACATGCAATAGTCTTCTTTTTTTACATAAGCAAGAAGATTACGCATATGTGCCTTTGATTTCAACTGATCATAGTGAATTGCAGTGTGTTCAGTATGTAGATGTATTTAAGGTGTTTATTTAATACTATCAAAGAGTAGATGCCTAATAATTTATAATGTATTTGAAGGTTGTATGATTTTGCATTTGCAAAAATTAGTCACTTATTTAAACAATCTTTTATGTCTTGTCATATAAATTACAAAAGGTCTGCACTCCTTTATCGATATTAAAGTTTCAAAATCCAGGAAGTTCAGAAGAAATTGTTGAAAACAAAATTCACTTGCCTCTGGACCTATTCTCACCTGACACTGAATCTATTTATCCCATTTAGTAAGAATATTTATTTATTTTGCTACATAACATTAATGCGTTTGATCTTTGGGGTGCTGCTACAAACTCTTTTGAGGTTTAATGTAGCATGGTATATGCACTGAATTACATTTCTAATAACTGAAAATTTCATAATTCTGAAACATTTTGACTGAAAGGCTTCAGAAAAAAATGTGTATTTCTATCTTTTGTCAAATAATTTAGATGTCATTTTGTTTTAAAAACATGAATTTTTTTGTTTTTTTCTTTTTTTCTATTTTTTATATATTTTATTTTTTTCTTCTTCTTTATTTTGTATTTATCAAAAAAAAGTAAAAAGAATTTAAAAAATAAAATGCCGAAGAGTTAACAATAACTATACAGAGGATAATAATCATAAGCATGGCTTATCAAGGGTGGAAATGCAAATAAGATTACTACACATATATTTTCTTTGTGTTCAGCTTTCCCTCTGAATTTTTTTTCCATCCCTGTATATCCTTATTGAAGGTCTCTTCCCCCTCCCACCACATCTGATCATTTTTCTTCTC
>PVIH01032124.1:0-10010 GCA_004025045.1 Sigmodon hispidus
TGACCAGATGTGTTGGGAGGGGGAAGAGACCTTGAATAAGGATATACAGGGATGGAAAAAAAAAATTCAGAGGGAAAGATGAACACAAAGAAAATATAGGTGTAGCAATCTTATTTGTATTTCCACCCTTGATAAGCCATGCTTATGATTCTTATCCTCTGTATAGTTATTGTTAACCCTTCCACATTTTAATTTCTTTTTTTTACTGTGTTTTTTTTGATAAATACAAAATAAAGAAGGAAAAAAAAATCCAAGTGGATCAAAGACCTCAACATAAACCCAGCCACTTTGAACTTGATAGAACAGAAAGTGGGAAAAACACTTCTACAAATTGGCACAGGCGACCACTTCTTAAATATAATACCAGTGGAACAGACACTAAGACCAACAATCAATAAGTGGGATCTCCTGAAGCTAGGAAGGTTCTGCAAAGCCAAGGACACTGTCAATAGGACAAAACGACAGCCTACAGAATGGCAAAAGATTTTCACGAACCCTACAAGTGATAGAGGTCTGATCTCTAAGGTATATAAAGACCTCAAGAATCTAGAGCCCAAAACCTTGAATAACCCAATCAAAAAATGCAGTTCAGATCTAAAAAGGGAATTCTCAACAGAGAAACTATGAATGGCTGAAAGGCACCTGAAAAAGTGCTCTTCATCTTTAGCCATCAGAGAAATGCAAATCAAAACAACTTTGAGATACTACCTAACACCTGTTAGTTTGGCTAAGATAAAAGTCACAGATGACAGCCTATGTTGGAGAGGATGCAGAGCAAGGAGAACACTCCTCCATTGTTGGTGGGAGTGTGAGCTTGTTCAGCCACTTTGGAATGCAATATGGTGGTTTCTCACAATATTAATAATCAATCTCTCCGTGGACATAGCAATACGATTTCTGGGTGTATACCCTAAAGAGGCACATTCACACTCCAAATGTATTAGCTCAACTATGTTCATAGCAGCATTATATGTAATAGCAAGAACCTGGAAACAACCTAGATGTCCCTCAACTGAAGAATGGATTAACAAACTGTGGAACATCTACACAATGAATACTACTCAGCAGTAAGAAAAAATGATATCCTAAAATTTGCTGGAAAATGGTTGGATTTGGGGAATATCCTCCTTAGCGAGGTATCGCAATCTCAGAAAGATAAGCAGGGGATGTACTCACTCATTAGTGGTCTCTAAACAAACAAACAAGAAAAAAGCCAAGCATGCCCAAGCGGCAAACCACAACCACTGAAGAGCTTGAGATCAGAGACACCCTGGACTGACACTTCAGATACCACTCCAACTATAGGAACACCTGACTCACTCTTGAGGAAGTGGGGACAAAACTGGGTTTGTCAGGAGTGGAGACTGATCCAAGCATTATTGGGTCGGTGGGACCATAGGACTGTCTGCTCCCTTCCCAGGGAGGAGATGGAGTTGCGGAGAAGAAAAAATGACCTTATGTGGCGGGAGTGGAAAGGGACCTTGAATAAGGATATGCAGGAATGGAAAAAAAATCAGAGGGAAAGCTGAACACAAAGTAAATATATGTGCAGCAATCTTATTTGCATTATCACCCTTGATAACTCATGCTTATGATTTGTATCTTCTTTAGAGTTATTGTTAACTTCTCAGCATTTTAAATTCATTTTACTGATTTTCTTAATAAATACAAAATAAATAAAGAAAAAAAAAGTTAAAAAAGTAAAAAAAAAGGAAATAGAAGATATAACAAACAAAAAATTGGAAGAGATGAACAAATTTATGAAAGAAACATGCCAGGAACTAAAAACTGAAATAGAAGCAATAAAATGGGCACAAAATGAGGCAAAGATGGAAAAAGAAAACCTGAAGAAAAAAGCTGGAACCACAGGTACAAGCATAATCAGCAGAGTTCAAGAGATGGAAGATAAAATCTCTGAAGCAGAAGACTAAGTAGCTCATATAGAGATATCAGAAAAAGAAAATACTAAAACCAAAAAGTCATAACTCAAAATGTTCAGGAAATCTGTGACACCATGAAAAGACATAACTTGAGAATAATAGGAATTGAAGAAGGAGAAGAATACCATCTCAAAGGCACAGATAATGTTTTCAATAAAATCATAGAAGAAAACTTCCTTAACCTGAAGAAGGGAATGCCTATAAAGATACAATAAGCTTACAGAATACCAAATAGATATGACCCCCCCAAAAAAGTCAGTGTGCCACATTATAATAAAGTCACAAAACATACAGAACAAAGAAAAAATGTTAAGAGCTGTTGAAGAAAAGGGCCAACTTACATATAAAGGTAGACCCATCAGAATAACACCTGACTATTCAATGGAAACAATGAAAGCTAGAAGGGCTTGGACGGAAGTTATACAGACACTAAAAGTACATGGCTGCCAAACTAGAATACTATACCCTGCAATATTATCAATCACCATAGATGGAGTAAACAAGATATTTCAGGACAAAGTCAGACTGAAACAATACCTATCTACCAATCCAGCACTACAGAAAGTACTAGAGGGAAAACTGCAACCTAAGGAACCCAGATACACCCATGAAACCACAAACAATCAATAATCCCACAGAAGAATAGCCCAAAGAAAGGAAATACATACAAGCTACCACCAAAAATAACAGGAAATATCAATCAGTGGTCACTAATATCCCTTAATATCAATGGTCTCAACTCACCTATAAAACGACACACACTAAGAAGATGGAAACAAAAACAGAAGTTATCCTTCTGCTACATAAAATAAACAAACCTGAACCACAAAGATAGACACAGGCTTAGAGTAAAGGGTTGGGGAAAGATTTTCCAGTCATATGATCCTAAGAAACAAGTGGGGGTTGCCATCCTAATTTCTAACAAAATAGACTTTAAGCTAAAGGCAATTAAAAGGGACCAAGGTGGTCACTATTTATTCATCACAGGAAATATTGGACAAGAGTAAATTTCAGTCCTGAATATTTATGCCCCTAATATACAGGCACCTACCTATGTAAAAGATACACTGCTAAATTTCGAATCCCACATCATTTCTTATACCTTAATAGTGGGAGACTTCAATACCCTACATTCAACCCTGGATAGGTCAACCAGACAAAGACTCAACAGAGAAATAAGGAGTCTAAAAGAGGTTATGATGCAAATGGATTTAATAGATATCTACAGAAGCTTCCACCCAAATACAAAGAATTTACATATTTTTCAGCTCCTCTTGGAACTTTCTCCAAAACTGACCACATAATTGGTCATAAAGCAAATATCAATAGATTGAAAAAAAGGAAAATAATCACTTGTAACATATCGACCACCAGGGCCTAAAGTTAGCGTTCAACAACATCAAAAATCAAAGAAAGCCTACCAATTCATGGAAACTAAACATCACTCAGCCGAACCATCTCTGGGTTAAGGAAGAAATTAAGAAAGAAATCAAAGTCTTTCTAGAATTTAATGAAAATTAATCCGCAATGTATCCAAACTTGTAGGACACAATGAAAGTAGTCTGAAGAGGAAAATTCATAGTGCTAGATGCCTACATGAAAAACCTATAGAAATCTCACACTAGAGACCTAATAGCTCAGCTGAAAGCCTTAGAACAATTAGAAGCAAACTCACCTAGAGGAAGAAGTTGGCAGGAAATAATCAAACTTAGACCTGAAATCAATACAATTGAAACAAAAAGAACAATACAAAGAATCAATGAATCTAAGAATTGGTTCTTTGAGAAAGTCAACAAGATAAATAAGCCCTTAGCCAAACTAATCAAAAAACAGAGAGAGTGTTCAAATCAACAAGATCAGAAATGAAAAGGGGGACATAACAACAGACCCTAGGATATCGAAAATGGAAAAAAGATAGTATATTTAACAAATGGTGTTGGCATAGCTGGATGGAAGTGTGTAGAAAAATGCAAATATATCACAGCCTGTCCCCCTGCACAAAACTCATATCCAAGTGGATCAAAGACCTCAACATAAACCCAGCCACTTTAAACTTGATAGAAAAGAAAGTGGGGAAATACACTTCTACGAAATGGCACAGGCAACCTCTTCCTTAATATAACACCAGTGGCACAGACTCTAAGTCCATGCAATCAGTAAGTGGGATCTCCTGGAGCTAAGAATCTTCTGTAAAGCCAAGGACATTGTCAATAGGACAAAACGACAGCCTATATAATGGGAAAAGATTTTCACCAACCCTACAAGTGATAGAGGACTGATCTCTAAGATATATAAAGAACTCTAGAATCTAGAGCCCAAAACCTTGAATAACCCAATCAAAAAATGCAGTTCAGATCTAAAAAGGGAATTCTCAACAGAGAAACTATGAATGGCTGAAAGGCACCTGAAAAAGTGCTCTTCATCTTTAGCCATCAGAGAAATGCAAATCAAAACAACTTTGAGTTATTTTTTACCTTATACCTGTCAGACTGGCTAAGATAAAAGTCACAGATGGCAGCCTTGCTGGAGAATTTGCAGAGCAAGGGGAACACTCCTCCATTGTTGGTGGGAGTGTGAGCTTGTTCAGCCACTCTGGAAAGCAGTATTGTGATTTCTCAGAAAACTGGGAATGAACCTCCCCAAGGATCCAGCAATGCTACTACTGGGCATATACCCTTAAGATGCACATTCACACTCCAAAGACATTAGCTCAACTGTATTTCTGGCAGCATTATTCATAATAGCAAGAACATGGAAACAACCTAGATGCCCCTCAACTGAAGAAGGATTAACAAACTGTTGTACTTGTATACAATGGAGTACTACTCAGCAGTAAGAAAAAATGATATCCTAAAATTTGCAGGTAAATGGGTGGATTTGGAGACTATCCTCCTGAGCAAGGTCCAGAAATATAAAGATGTACTCACTCATTAGTGGACTTTAAACTAAAAAGCAAAGCTCGTCCAATATGCAAACCACAGATAAAAAAAAAAAAGAAATAAAAATTTTTGACTAAAAAACCCAAAAATCTTCAAAGAATCAAAAAAAAAAAAAAAGTCAAGCATCCAAATTTGGAGATATTTTAAGAAATAAAAGTTGAGTTTTTTTTTTTTTTTAGAATTTTATATGGCACATACAAACAAACAAAAAAATTATTTCATATAATAATTGTTGAAAATGCTTCAAATTTAATTGTCAACACACCAAGACATCAATAAAATAAAAATAAAACAAAATTAAAACTACCACTCAATCTAAGAATCTAGATGAATACTAAACAAGCTAAGTTTCAAAAGTTCTTTCAATCATATTCCATTCAAACTGTCAGGATGAACTGTCAAACATGATCCAAGAATGGAGTCCTGAATATAGGATTTAAATGCTTGTTAGAAAATGCCAAGGAAACAAGAGGAGTCTTTTGATCTCATTTTTTTCAGACCACAAAACTGTTCTATGAGTGTATTTCTGAACCCCATTCAGGTGCAGCTGATGGGGGCATTTACTTCAGATAAAACTGGCCATTCTTAGTTGTTTATATGCATCTATGGGAGATGCAATGCTGCCATGTGCTGCTTGCCCTTGTGATTGGACACAGCTTGAAATCATAAGTACAGTACTCAGGGAACCTTTCTTAACTGTTAGGGTATAAATTTTCTGATGCTCTGAATGAAGTTGAATATTGCATGAGATTTTAGTAGGCCTCAGTTTTTTATTCAAGTCTTCTAGATAGAAACACCAATTATAGCGTAATCAAGTATAAACTGTTTTGAGTAAAACTGACCATTTGAATTGGTTCATCATTAAGATGGCTCATTCCTGGGAAAGGAAATGCTCTTTCCTAGCTGTCATTATTGTCACACACACACACACACACACACACACACACACACACACACACACACACACTATCTTAGATATATATTATCTAAGGATGAGGCATCACTAAAATTTTCTTTTTCATAAATATTGACATTGTTATTTTCTCAGGTTTTGGTTTTTTTTAAAAGAAGAGACTGTTTCACTGATTTCATGCTACTGTGGGTGTTAAAATCTTACCATCCCCTCTTCTGCAATGTTCTCTGAGTCTCAGATGTGGGAGCTGTTGGGTCATGGGAGAGGTTGAAGGAAGCACACAGGAGAAAATGAAGAGTATCTGGGTAGGGCATGAATGAGAAAAGGTAAAAGAAAAAGTGATAGAAAAAAGTATTCTATCTTATTTAAAATTATTTTCAGAAAATAAAAGGTAATCTGTAGCAGATAACTCTGTTCTTTATTAAAATAGAACTGACAATAACATTGGAGGATACATGTGTGAATGCACAAGTACATATTCATATGTGCATATTTAACACAAACTGTGTCTGTATTATAAAATATTTTATTGTTATAGGATATTTTGAAAAAAAAATGAAGGAAACTGGACTGTGGCAATGGGTGTCATTTACTGAGAACTATGTTGCTGAATTCTAAAGGAGTTCTCTTTAGAAAGCCAAGTTTCTGAGCAGAAAAACCAAACCACCACACAAGTGGGGTGACTTAGGGATAACATCTATTTCTCACATTTCTGGGGTGGTTGATTTTAATACATGTATACATTTTATTATCATTATTTACTATTCCTATTCACTGCATTATTTCTTCTAAGAAGAGAGAAGGCAAGAGTATAGGAGACAGTTTCTATTGCTACTAACTCAACTAATGAAGGAATGGCTTTTTTTTTTTAAAACTATATACCTTCCACTTTATTTTATTTTTTTCTTATTTATTTATTTATTTATTCAAAGAAGTGACACTTTCTATCCTTGTATAGAAAGTTATCCTTATTCAAGGTTCCTTCTCCCTCCAGCCACATCAGGTCCTTCTTTCTTCTCCACAGCTCCCCATTTCTTCCCTGTGCAGGCAGCAGACAGTTCCATGGTCCCACTGACCCAGTATTGCTTAGTTCAGTCTCCCATAGTATATTTTACAAATGGTGTTGTCATAGCTGGATGGTAGTGTGTAGAAAAATGCAAATAGATCCAAGCCTGTCACCCTGCACAAAACTCAAATACAAGTGGATCAGAGACCTCAACAGAAAACTCAGCCACTTTAAACTTGATAGAAAAGAAAGTGAGAAATATAATTCTACAAATTGGTAGAGGCGACCATTTCCTAAATATAACACCAGTGGCACAGACACAAAGAAAAACAATCAATAAGTGGGATCTCCTGAAGCTGAGAAGCTTCTGTAAAGCCATGGACACTGTCAATAGGACAAAACGACAGCCTACAGAATGGGAAAAGATTTTCACCAACCCTACAAGAGATAGAGGACTGATCTCTAAGATATATAAAGAAGTCCAGAATCTAGAGCCCAAAACCTTGAATAACCCAATCAAAAAATGGGAATGGCTTTTTGTCTGTTCACTCTCAAAAGACTCCAGTTATTGAATCACTGTATAAGACATTAACATATGAATGATGAGAACAAACATCATCCAGGTAGTGCCAAGGAGATAAAAACGGTCAAATGAAATATTTAACAGCTTAAAAGCACTTAAAAATCAACTTAAAATTGTTCACACACACACACACACACACACACACACACACACTGTTTTCAATACAGAGAAAACAAAGAAACAGTATTTGAGTATGTCAGTTACCAGCACTTAACAGATAGTCTATAGAATGATACAAAAGAACAAAGGGCAGAGACTCAGAGTCAAAATAAAATGTCTAAAGAGACAGATAGAAAATTAGGTATGATGGAAAAAATTCTTCACTTAATTCATGTAACAAGTAACTATTCAACGAAACTGGTAAACATGCAAATGGTTAAGTAACACAGATGACAGCAACAAATGAAGGAAAACAAAGGGGAAATATAGATGCTCCCCAAGTGTTTGAAAGCATGGGCAAATTAGCTGAATACATAGATTGGAAATTCAGGAAGGATGACTAAAACCATTAAAAAGCAAAATTTATATGTATAAGGAGAACATAATATGGAGAGCCAAAAATAATTGAAACTGAAGAAAGCAATAACAGCATAAGATATAGGACAAAACGACAGCCTACAGGATGGGAAAATATTTTCAACCAACCCTACAAGTGATAGAGGACTGATTTCTAAGATATATAAAGAACACAAGAATCTAGAGCCCAAAACCTTGAATAACCCAACGAAAAAATGGGGTTCAGATCTAAAAAGGGAATTCTCAGCAGAGGAATTAAGAATGGCTGAAAGGCACCTGAAAAAGTGCTCATACTCTTTAGCCATCAGAGAAATGCAAATCAAAACAACTTTAAGATACCGCATGACACCTGTTAGATTGGCTAAGGTAAAAGACACAGAGGACAGTCTATGCTGGAGAGGATGCAGAGCAAGGGGAACACTTCTCCATTGTTGGTGGGAGTGTAAGCTTGTTCAGCCACTTTGGAATGCAGTATGGCAGTTTCTCAGAAAACTGAGAGTCAATCTCTCCAAGGACCCAGCAATTCCACTTCTGGGTGTATACCCTAAAAATGCACAGTCACACTCCAAAGGCATTAGCTCAACTATGTTCATAGCAGCATTATTTGTAAATGTATGAACCTGGAAACAACCTAGATGTCCCTCAACTGAAGAATGGATTAACAAGCTGTGGTACATCTACACAATGGAGTACTACTCAGCAGTAAGAAAAAAATGATATCCTAAAATTTGCATGCAAATGGATTGATTTGGAGAATATCCTCCTGAGCGAGTTATCACAAACCCAGAAAGATAAGCAGGGCATGTACTCAGTCATTAGTGGACTCTAAACAAATCAACAAACAAAAAAGAAAAAAGCAAAGCATGCCCAAGCTGCAAGCCACAACCACTGAACACCTTGGGATCAGAAACACTTTGGACCAACTCCTTGGATCCCACTCTGCTAACAGGAACACTTGACTCAGTCTTTAGGTTCGGGGGACAAAACTGGATCTGCCAGGAGTGGAGGCTCATATAAGCAATATTGGTTCAGGGGGACCTTGGGACTGCCTGCTGCCTACCCAGAGAGGGGATGGGGAGTTGTGGAGACGAGAGAATGACCTGATGTGGTGGGAGGGGGAAAGGAACTTGAATAAGAGTATACAAGGATAGAAAGTGTGACTTCTTTGTTCATAATAATAAAATAAAAACAAAAACAAAAACAAAAGAAAAAATAATTACATGATAAAGGAAAAACATTGCAAACTGTTGATTCAATCAAACGGTACTAAATATTTTGAAATATAAATTGAATAAAAAGGTTAATCAAAAATGCAAATATCAATTAGAGTAACAAAATAAAGAGTAAATTTAATAAAAAAGAAGACAATCCAAAACTAAAAACAAACAAGCAACAGCAAAAAGATCCAAAATAAATGCAACTTCTAACAATTCCATTAAGTATCTAAGAGTAATTGTGTGGATAAAATTGTTTTACGTTTGTACAACCAAACCTTAGAACAAGAAAAATTGACAGGAGGATTCTATTATTTCGTAACAAAGTCAATTTAATAATCAAGAAACCAATTCTACTTATGTAGGTACCTCAGATAGTATTAATGTTTGAGTGAAAAGAGTAAACCTTAAAGAAATCAAGAATGAATTGATTTGGGATTCGAGCTTTAGCAGTGTTTCTTTTACATATGTAGGTGCCCCTACATTAGGGTCATAAATATTTAAGATTGAAATCTCCTCTTGACCAATTTTTCCTGTGATGAATAAGTAGTGACCATCTTGGTCCCTTTTTATTGCTTTTAGATTAAAGTCTACTTTGTTAGATATTAGGATTGCAACCCCTGCTTGTTTCTTAGGACCATTTGACTGGAAAATCTTTTCCCAACCCTTTGTTCTAAGCCTGTGTCTGTCTTTGCAGGTCAGGTGTGTTTCTTGTAGGCAACAGAAGGATGGCTTCTGTTGTTGTATCCATCTTGTTAGTGTGTGACGTTTTATAGGAGAGTTGAGTCCATTAATATTAAGGGAGATTAGTGACCATTGATTCATATTTCCTGCCATTTTTGGTGGTAACTTGTCTGTATTTCCATTCTCTAGGGTATTCTTCTGTGTACTTATTGATT
>PVIH01032125.1:0-10009 GCA_004025045.1 Sigmodon hispidus
AGAGTTTCTCCTGACTTAGAAAGTAGCTTTTGCCAAAGTGAACAGACAGCTGGTTCTTATGATGGGAATGTGCTTTGTGGACATGGGGGTCAGTGTTCATTATGACTTTTTGTCATTTCCCAAATGGTTCTATTCCATCCTAGAAGTCTGAAACATGTAATTTCAAATCCTTAATAAAATTGGATCTAATTTTATAAAAAAAAAAAAAAGAAAGTTAGCTTTAAGGAGCAGTATTTACTTAATTGTGGCTGAAATATGACAGAATATACTGGAGAGGAGCAATCTGGGTTTAGTGTCAATATGATCAATATGATTTACCAACCCTAGGCCTAAAGAGATAAAGAGAATTGTTCCTGGTATCCATGAGGAGATTGCTATGTTAAAAAAAAGTTAAAATAAGCAAAAAAAAAATAATAATTTGCTTACCAGTCAATAGGTAGCCAACTTATATCATGATGTTAAAATTTTTATATGAATAAAAAATTAAAATTTTCACCTTCACATCAACAAACACCCTCAGGTAGTATCTAAATGATGTTTGAGCATAGAATCTTCTAGCAGTTCACTAGAGGCCCCTTTTTCTTTATATACCTTTCATTAGTAGTATATCTTAAAATGCCCTAGTCTAGATTTATACTAGATATAGAACTTTCTACAGAGCAGGATGAATATTTAGTCAATATTATTCTTTGTCATTTAGACTTCTGTACTTAACAAGCATAATCTGAGATCTAACTTCATTTACTTGAGGATGGATATTTAATTATACAATTAATTTTCCTGAAGACATTTTTATATTATTTTATTTTATTGAAATAGATTATTCTCTCATACAATATAACCTAACTGCAAGTTTCCCTTCCTCCACTCCTCTTAGCTTCCTTCCTACATCTCCTCTCCCTGTGATCAGCTCTTCATTCCTTTCCTCTTAAGAAAATAACAGGCCTCCAGGAGACAGGACTAAAGAAGATACAATATGAAAAAGCAAAAGCACTCATATCCAGGCTGGACAAGGCTGCTCAATAGGAGGCTGGACAAGGCAAGCCAATGTTGCATAAATCTTAATTGGTGCTATAAGAAAAACCTGGAGCTAGATGATGGGGTAAATACTGAAAGATCAGAGAAGCAGAGGAGCAAGCACTAAAGTTCTCATTACTACTGAATTTTCAGCTGAAAGAAGTTCTCTGAATGAGTACTCCAATTTAGTTTCTGTATGTCTGTTTATGGGTCTCTACATCTGCTCCCATGTGCTGGCAGAGGAAGCCTTTGTGATAATAAGTGGACAAGGTACTAATCTATAAGTATAGCAGAATATTATTAGGAATAAATTCATATTTGTTTGTGAACACACACACTATTTATGTATGTATTTATTATTTATTTTTCCTGAGTTGGTTGGTTCTACCCTAGGTCTCTGGGATATCCAGTCTTTCATTCATAGCCTTCCAGACGGTGTTTGACAGAGGCATCCCTTGTTTGGTGTGGACCTCAAGTATAACTAGACATTGGTAGGCCACTTTCACAAATTCTGTCAGCCACCATTACCTCAACATATGTTGCAGATAGGACAGGTCTAGGATTTTGTAGCTAGTTTAATGTCTAGGTTTCTCTTTTGATAGGCTGCAGAATATGCTTCTGCTCCAAATAAACTAGAATTTAGGGGTGAGGTGTCCATGCAGCAACCAGCTTGACCTCTTTATGTTTAATGAGCAGTGTAGATATCATCTTTGGCAATGGGTTTCTCCTGTTCATTTTTGGAGAATAATCTTCTATCTTGTTTAATTATGTTCATTGCAACTTTCTTTGTAATATCCAGAGACTAGAAACAACCTATATATTCTTCAACTAATCAAGGCATATAGAAATTGTAGTACATTACCTGAATGTTAAAAAAAATGACCTCATGAATTTTGCAGAAAAATGGACGTACTCAGAATCATCCTGAAGTAATATAATACAGACCCAAGAAAACAAATATGGAATGTATTTATTTATAAGTTAGTATTAGCTGTTAATAAATGATAATCAAGCTGTAATCTACAGACACAGCAAGGTTAGATAATGAAGACTCTTTTAGGTGGGATACATGGATTTTTCTGGAAAAGAAAATGGAATAAATTTTTGGGCTGTATTGGGGGCAGGTGGGAGAGGAGCAGTAGCAATTAGGAGAGGGGAGAAGGGAGAAAGGAATGTAAGGAGAGACATTGGGTTTAGGGATGTCAGTAGAATCTTCCTGAAGTCTATGAGGGTGAGCCTACTTAATACTAGTAATGGAAAATAAAGAGTCTGAATTGGTCATCTTTTAAGCCAGACAAGGCTTCCATGTAAGGAAGGCATTCAGTTGAGTCATTGGTGGAAAGGGTTCCATAGAGATCAATAGACATTTTAGGCTGATGATAGGAAAATATTTTTCTTTTCTAAGTGAATTGTCTTGAGATAATTGATAAAATTCAATTGATTGTAAATGTATGAATTTAATTATTAAACCAAGTATTAGTCTTGATCTGCTAGTTTACTTTATGTTTATGTTGCATTCTTTGTAGTATGTTTTGAATTTTCACAGTGTCAATAATTAAATTTTGCTTTTCTATAAACAAATTATTTGGGCATTAATGAGTTCCTTCAACTTACATCTGGCTTTTTGGTTGAGTTTGTTGATGTCTGCCAAATACTAGCTCTATTCTTGATTGAGCATGCTTTGAACATGAGTTATTCTTTGTTCATATATTAAAACATTACAAGGTTTTGAATATTAATTCAATATACCATAATTATTTTTTATTTTTAATAATAAACTTAGACATATTTTTTAATCTGTTCATGAATCACTTAACTTCTCCAGATCTTTTGATCATCTAACTGCATCTCATCCACTAGAATGTGCCTTCTCAAAGAAGACAAATTATTCTTGAAAAATTTATTGCACTCATGTAATCTCATGCTACTGTCATTTATAATACCAATTCTTTGATCCTTAATATTATTAACATTTCTAATGATTCCATCTGCTTTGTCAAACTACTACTCCCTCTCGATACTGTTATAATTATTTATTCATTTATTGATTGATTGATGGTTTTTAAATTTTTTTCTTGTATACCCCTGCTAGCTCTCCTTCTCTCTTCCCAATCATTCCCAGTCCTCCCTCAAACTTCTCCCACCCTATCCACCAATCCTCTCCCCTCAAAGAGCAAGGAGTCCCAAGGTGGGTCAGCTCAACCTGGTACATCCACTATAGGCAGGTCTGATACTCTCATCCCAATGTCAGAAATGGGTTAGACACGCCTTTGCAGGTAATGGTCTCCAAAATGCCAGCCCATGCACATGAATGCTGTCTGATCCCACCCAATAGATAGTCGCCTACACTTGGAGGACTTAGGTCCTTTTTCCAATGGTTCCTCAATGATTGTTCTTGACTTAGTGAGTCCCCAGGGCTTCAGCCAGAAATTTCTATGGGACTCCTCCACATGGTCTCTATCTGCTTGCTCATACAGACTCACCTCTCCCTCTCTCCAGCTAGACCAGCTCAACCCAGTGCTCAGCCATGGATCTCTGTCTCTGCCTCCATTCATTGTTGCATGTAGTTTCTATAATGACACTTAGGATGATCATTCATTTGATTATAGGGGAAGTCCTGTTTAGGCACTCCCTCCATTATTGGTTGCAGACCTAGACAGGAATATCCTGTGAGTACTTAGAAGTTTCCCTAGTACCCGAACTCTTTCCAACCATATATTGGCTTCCTATATCATGATATTCATCTCTTTTTTCTCCTTATTTGTTGCTTATCTCACTCAACAATCTTCTTCTCTCATGATTTCTTCCCAGTTCTCTGTAGTTGTAACCAGTAGTATTTTCTTTTCCCAATGAGCTCCCAGGATGTCTCTCTTAAGTTCCTTATGATCCTAAGCTGTTCAGAGGTTTGGATTGTAGCCTTTGCTTTTTGTCTAAAATCAACTTATGAGTGAGTATATCTCATGTCTATCTTTCTGGGCCTGTGTTACCTCATTCAGCAGGCTACTTTCTAAATCCATCAATTTGCCTGCAAATTTTAGGATGTCATTTTTCTTTTTTACAGCTGAGTAGTACTTCATTGTGTAAATGAACCACAATTTGTTAATCCCTTCTCCAGTTGAGGGACATCTAGGTTGTTTTCAGGTTCTTGCTACTATGAATAATGCTTCTATGAACATAGTTAAGCTAAAACCTTTGGGTAAGAATGTGCATCCTTTGGGTATATGCTTATTGTATTATTGCATTATTGGATCATAGGGGAGACTGATTTCCAGTTTTCTGAAGAACTGCCATACTGCTTTACAAAATGGCTGTACAAATATACACTCCCAGCAACAATGTATTTGTTTTCACCTTGCTCCACATCCTTTCTGGCACAGGCTGTCATCTGTGTTTTTGACCTTAGTCATTCTAAGAGGTATAAGGTAGGATTTCAAAGTTGTTTTGATTTGCATTTTTCTAATAACTACGATTTTTTCTAAGTTTTTAAGTGCTTTTCATCTACTTGTATATCTTCTGTTGAGAATTGCCTTTTTAGTTCTGAACTCCCCTTTTTTTTTAAATTGGGTTATTTGGGGGTTGTACTCTAGTTTCTTGAGTTCTCTATATATTTTAGAGATCAGTGCTCTGTGAGATGTAGCTTTGGTGAAGATTTTCTCATCATAAGGTATTTTCTTTCTTATTGACTGTGTCTTTGGCCTTAGAGAAGTTTCTCAGTTTCAGAAGGTCCCACTTATTGATTGTTGTTGTTCGGGTCTGTGCTACTGCTGTTATATTTGGGAAGTGGTCACCTCTGCCAATGCCTTGGAAAATATTTCCACTTTCTTTTCTATCAAGTTCAGTGTAGCTGCATTTAGGTTGAGGTCTTTTATCCCTGTTGATTTGAGTTTTGTGCAGGTTGATAGATAAGAATCTTTTGTATTTTTCTCTATACTACCATCCAGTTATGCCAATACTATTTGCTTAAGATATTATCTTTTTTCCGTAAAATATTTTTGGCCTTTTTGTCAAAAATATCAGGTGTTCATATGTATGTGGGTTAAGGTCAGGGTCTTCAATTCAATTCCATTGATTGAAAAGTCTCTTTTTATACCTGTACCAGGCTGTTTTTATTACTGTAGCTGTTTAGTATAGCTTAAAGTCAAGTATAGTGATACCTCCTAAAATTCTTTTATTTAGTATGTTTGTTTTGGCAATTCTAGGTTTTCTGATATTTCATGTGAAGTTGAATATTTTTCTTTCAAGTTCAATAAAAACTTGTGTTGAGATTTTGATGGGGATTGTATTGAATGTGTATGTTACTTTTTGCTAAGATTGGCATTTTTACTATGCTGATCCTACCTATCCTGGAACATGGAGGACCTTCTCATTTTCTGATATCCTGTTCGATTTTCTTCTTCAGTGATTTAAAATTTTTGTCAAACAAGTCTCCTACTTTTTTTGTTAGAGTTATCCCTAAGATATTTAATGCTATTTACAACAGTTATAAAGGGTGATGTTTCACTAATTTTTTTCAGACATTTTATCCTTAGTGTGTAGGAGGGCTATTGTTTTTTTTTTGAGTAAAATCTTTTACCCTGCTACATTACTTGAAGGTGATTATCAGCTGTAGGCATTTGCAGGTAGAATTTTGGAATTCAGTTTTTATATAGGATCATATCATCTGCAAATCCAGCTTGAATTCTTCCTTTACAATTTGGAATGCCTTAATTTTTTTCTCTTATTACTTTAGCTAAAATTGAGAGAACTATATTGAATAGATAAGGTGAGAGATGAGAGCTTGTCTTGTTTCTGATTTTACTGGGATTGCTTTGAGTTTTTTCAATTTAGTTTGATGTTGACTATTTGCTTGCTGTATATAACCTTCATTATAGTTAAGTATTTTCTCTGTTTTGCTGATCTCGCCAGGACATTATCATGAAGCAGTGTTGGATTTTGTCAAAGTCTTTTATAGTATCTAAGAGGATGATCATTTGTTTTTTTTTCTTTCAGTTTGTTTATACAATAGATTACATTCACCATATTTTATATGGTAAAACCTTCCTTGTATCTCTGGATTGAAGAACACTTGACTGTTGTGGATAATTTTTTAATTACTGTTAAATTTGTTTTGTCTAAATTTTATTGAGTATAGTGCATTAATATTCTTGAGGGAGATTAGTCTGTAATTCTTTTTCTTTGTTGCATTTTTGAGTGGATTGGGTATCAAGGTGATTGTGGCCTTATAAAAAGATTTTAGAATGTTCCTTCAGTTTCTTCTGTATGTAATAGTTTGAAGAGTATTGGTATTAATTCTTCTTTGAATGTCTGGTAGAATTCTGTACCAGAATGTCTATACCAAACCATCTGTCTTTGAGCTATTTTACTTGGGAGACTTTTAATAGTAGTTTTAATTGGCTTGGGGTTTATAAATCTATTGAGGTCATTTATCTGGTCTTGCTATAATTTTGGTAGTTGGTACCTTCCAAAAAGCTGTCCATGTCTTCTAGGTTACCCATTTTTGGGGAGTATAGATTTTTAAAGTATTTTCTGGTAATTCTCTGGATTTCCCAGGTGTCTGTTGTTATATACTCCTTTTCATTTCTGATTCTGTTAATTTAGATACTCTCTCTGCTTTTTGGTTAGTTTGGGTAAGGGTTTATCTGTCTTGGTGACTTTCTCAAAGAATCAAATCTTTGATTCATTGATTCTTTGTATTGTTCTTTTTATTTCAATTGTATTGATTTCAGCTCTAAATTTGATTATTTCATGCCATCTACTCATTCTAGGTAAGTTTGCTTCTAATTATTCTAAAGACTTCGGCTGTATTGTTAAATCTCCTATGTGAGATTTCTCTAGATTGAATTCTTTTATCTGCTTGGATTTGAGTTTTGTTCAGTTTGGGAAAGTTGTCTTCTATGATTTTGTTGAATATATTTTCTATTCCTTTTAGCTGTTATTCTTCTCCTTCTTCACTACTGATTATTCTCTGACTTAGTCTTTTCATGCTTTCCCATATTTTCCTGGATGTTTTGTGTTATAATTTTTTTGTTTTAGTTAGTTCTTTGACTGACTTATCTATTGCCACTATTAGATTTTCCACTCCAGAGATTGTCTCTTCTATCTTTTACATTCTGTTGGATATGCTTGCATCTGTAGTTTTAGTTTATATCTTCAGGTTTTCTATTACCACCATTGCCTCAGTTTGTGCATTTTTATTGCTTGCTTTTCAATTTTTAATTTCCAAGATATTTCTTTCACCTTTTTTGTTGTTTTCTTTATTCTCTTTCAGGGATTTGTTAATCTTTTGCAGTTTTCATGTTTGTGTTTTCTTCTATTTTTTAAGGGAATTTTTTATATCTTCTTTTAATGTTTCTATTATCTTCATAAAATTGGTTTTAAGGTTGTTTCTTTCTGTTTTCTCTTCATTGCCATGCTCAATTCTTAATGTTGTAGATCCACCAGCTTCTTCTGGTGGTATCTTGTTGTCTTTTATATTGTTATATGTATTCTTACATTAGCGTGCTTGATTCACTCTTAGCTCTTAGTTGGATCTTAGTCAGTTGTGGGCCATGGGGCTGTTGGCCCCCAGTTGTTACAGCTTCCCCAGGAATTGTCATGTGATGACACAGTTTGGGGTTCAGGCAGGGTATGCCATGATTGTCCTGCCATCTTAGTTTTGCTGAGGGTTGTGCTTGCAGGGTCTCTCCCCATTAGCTTATTGTTAGAACCTTAAATATGTGACAATTGACTTTGTTGCCAACTTTCTCATTAGTATTTGGCAATAGTACATATTAAATATCTGTTTATAAAAGAATGATATGGTTAAATTAAACATTTACCATATAATATATATTCGATGCAGCCTTTGTATATTAGATGTGTAAAGAATATCTAGTGGCCTTGAAGGTTTTAGATATAAACTATATGTTCTCCTATGAGTATATACCCTGTTCATGATACAAATAATATTTATGAATTCAATGATGCTTAAAGGAAGTAAAAATCACCGAGTAGATTCACATTTTGCTATTCACAGTGTATATTTTTAAGTGGTGTCAATGATTACTGCCTTCATTTAACCAGGTGATGTCATAAAAATACTGCAAAGCAATTGCTCAAGGGAAATTGAAACAGTTACTTCAAGGCAAATAATAAATCTCACTGTAGCTAATAGCCCTTTAATTTAAAGAAGACAGTGTGTGTGTGGATGTGTGGGGAATTACTGTTTTATTGCAGTTAGTAACGTGGTATTCTAAAGCAACTCTGCCAAAAAGCTTACAGTGAGCTAAAATACTAGAGTAGTAGCCAAATGGTCATAGCTAGCAACAAACACATCTTTTTTGTTAAACTAAAGCTTGAGCAAGAAAGCTCTCTCAATCACCCAGGATGCATTTTTTTCAGCAAATTGTTTCTACAAATACTGAATGACAGTCAATGCCAGAAGAATTGCTTATTCCTTACTGACATACAACCACCCAAATAATTAGCCACCTGCCAGATAGTTGGCTATTCTTTTACTATGCCATACAGATATGGCGTGCTAAGATCTAGAGTTATAGGTCACAGTGGAAAAATTGCCTCAGAGGAAGTTCATCCTAGAAGCTACAGGAGCATTTCTCAATAGGCTGAAATCAAAGACCATATAAAATGGACTAGTATGTAAGAAACAGAATGTATCTTAGATATTTGTAAGCCTGATTGTATCTTACTTATTTGTAATTCTGATTTTGAATTCTTAGGATTGCAGACAGTATCATTAGCTACTTGTCATTGGGCAATTTAATGAAGAACTAATTCAGATTCTTTTCCTCCATTCCATGCGGTAAGGTTTGGCTTATATCTATGTTCTCTTTTATGGTAATCTCTGATCAAATGTGACTAATGAGCAACTGAAATGGAATATATTCCATTATATGCCCATGTTGATTGTAGGATGTTAAAAAATTGTGTATACTGTTTATACTAAATATGCTGTTAAATTTGTTTGTAGATCTTTATTTGTCTTTTATAGGTTACTACTGACAAATTTAAAAATAGAACAAAAGCACAAAGCATTATGGTGAAAACCCCTGTAGTGATCCATAATCAAATAAAGTCTCAATTTTATTAGCAAGTTTTTTTGTAATCTTTGTAGTATATGAGTGCATGTCTACACATGTCAGTGTAAGCGTGGGAACATGTAATTTCAACAGTTTATAAGGAGGCCAGGGGTTGATATTGGATAATTTTATAAATCACTCTGCCTGATTGGGCTAGACTGTCTGACAACAAACCTACAAGAATCCTCTTCTCCCGGGATCCAGTGCTGGCTGCAGAATCCCAGCGCTCTCTGGAGCAGGGTCAGGTAAACTCTGCCCCTGACCACATCCACAGCTCCTGCTGAGGGAAACCCTGCCACGACCTCGAGCTGAGCGAACCAACAACTGCAGGGGTCTCTGAAAGTCAGAATCAGACCCTGACCAGAAAGGTGACAGGAGACATACAAACTCGAGTGCCACAACTGACCAGGACCCATCTAACCGTGAACCACTGAAGCCATGGGCAAACGTCAATGCAAAAAATTACATACTACTACAAAGGGCAACATGGTAACTCCAGAAGAGAGTGGCGATCCTACAAATACAAGGCATAAACTGAGCAATGAAGAGGAAACAGAAGGAAGCAACACCAAAAATTCCTTTTTGATGGTCATCGAAGCTCTCAAAGAAGATATGAAAAAAAGCCTTAAAGAAATAGAAGAAAATACAAACAAAAAATTGGAAGAGATGAACAAATCTATGAAAGAAACATGTCAGGAACTAAAAGCTGAAATACAAGCTGAAATAAAAGCTGAAATAGAAGCAATAAAAAAGGTGCAAAATGAGGCAAAAATGGAAATAGAAAACCTGAAGAAAAAAGCTGGAACTATAGATACAAGCATAACAAACAGAGTTCAAGAGATGGAAGATAGAATCTCTGAAGTGGAAGACTCAGTAGCTCAAATAGATATATCAGTCAAAGAAAATAGTAAAAC
>PVIH01032126.1:0-10008 GCA_004025045.1 Sigmodon hispidus
CTTTATGATTAAAGCCCTGGAGAAATCAGGAATACAGGGAGAATACCTAAATATAATAAAGGCGATTTACAAGAAGCCGACAGCCAGTATCAAATTTAATGGAGAAAAACTCAAAGCAATCCCACTAAAATCAGGAACTAGACAAGGATGTCCTCTCTCCTCTTATCTATTCAATATAGTTCTCGAAGTTTTAGCTAAAACAATAAGGGAACGAAAAGAGATTAAGGGCATACAAATTGGAAAAGAAGAAGTGAAGCTATCTCTATTTGCAGATGATATGATTGTATACATAAGTGACCCACAAAATTCTTCCAAGGATTTCATTTTATCTTACTGCTGAGTAGTACTCAGTTTTGTAGACATACCACAGTTTGTTAATCCACTCTTCAGTTGAGGGGCATCTAGGTTGTTTCCAGGTTCTTCCTATTACAAATAATGCTGCTATGAACATAGTTGAGCTAATGCCTTTGGAGTACGAATGTGCATCTTTAGGGTATATGCCCAATAGTGGTATTGCTGGATCCATGGTGAGATTGTTTCCCAGTTTTCTGAGAAACCACCATACTGCATTCCAGAGTGGCTGAATAAGCTTACACACCCACCAACAATGGAAGAGTGTTCCCCTTGTTCAGCAACCTCTCCAGCATAGGCTGTCATTTGTGCCTCTTATTTTAGCCAATCTGAGAGGTGTAAGGTGCTATCTCAAATTTGTTTTGATTTGCATTTCTCTCATGGCTAAAGATGTTCAGCATGTTTTCAAGTGACTTTCAGCCATTTATATTTCTTCTGCTGAGAAATCCCCTTTTAATTCTGAACCCCATTTTTTGATTGGGTTATTTAGGAATTTGGGCTCTAGTTTCTTCAGTTCTCTATGTATTTTAGAGATCAGTCCTCTGTCACTTGTAGGATTGATGAAAATCTTTTCCCATTTTGTAGGTAGTCCGATTGTCTTATTGACTGTGTCCTTGTCTTTACAGAAGCTTCTCAGTTTCAGGAAGTCACACTTATTGATTGTTGTTCTTAGTGTCTGTGCCACTGGTGTTATATTTAGGAAGTGGTCATCTGTGCCAATGCATTGGAGGGTATTTCCTTCTTTTTTTCTATCAAGTTCAGTGTGGCTGGGTTTATGTTGAGGCCTTTGATCATGTTGGATTTGAGTTTTGTGCAGGGTGATAGGCTTGGATCTATTTGCATTTTTCTACACACTACCATCCAGCTATGCCAACAACATTTGTTAAAGATACTATCTTTTATTCATTGAATATTTTGGGCCTCTTTGTCAAAGAGCAGATCTTCATAGGTTTTTGAGTTAATGTCAGGATCTTCAATTTAATTCCATTCATCCACATGTGTGTATTTATGCCAGTACCAGGCTGTTTTTATTACTGTAGCTCTATAGTATAACTTGAAGTCAGGGATGGTCATGCCTCCTGAGGTTCTTTTGTTGAGCAAAATTGTTTTAGCAATCCTGGTTTTCCTGTTATTCCAAATGAAGTTGAGTATTGTTCTTTCAAGGTCCATAAAATTGTGTTGGGATTTTGATGGGCATTGCATTGAATCTGTAGATTGCCTTTGGTAGAATTGCCATTTTTGCTATGTTGATCCTACCTATCCAGGAGCATGGGAAATCTTTCCATATTCTGATATCCTCTTCAATTTCTTTCTTTAGTGATTTAAAGTTTTGTCAAATAGATCTGTTACTTCTTTGGTTATAGTTACTCCAAGGTATTTAATGCTATTTGCAGCTATTATAAAATGTGATGTTTCCCTTATTTCTTTTTCAGCCCTTTTATCTTTAGTGTATAGAAGGGCTACTGATTTCTTTGAGTTAATCTTGTATCCTGCTACATTGCTGAAGGTGTTTATCAGCTTCTATCAGTTAGAAGTTCCCTGGCTTTTAATGACAACTTCAATTTCCTTTAGGGTTATATGTCTGTTTATGTAATTAATCTAGTCTTCGTTTAATTTTGGTAAATAGTACCTGTCCAAAAAGCTGTCCATTTCTTCTAGGGTTTCCATTTTTGTGGAGTATAGATTTTCAAAGTATGACCTGATAATTCTCTGTATTTCCTGAGGGTCTGTTGTTATGTTCCCCATTTAATTTCTTATTTTGTTGATTTGAATTATTTCTCTCTGCTTTTTGGTTAGTTTGGATAAGGGTTTATCTATCTTGTTCACTTTCTCAAAGAACCAATTCTTTGATTCATTGATTTTTTGTATTGTTCTCTTTGTTTCAATTGTATTAATTTCAGCCCTGTTTGATTATTTCCTGCCATCTACTCCTTCTAAGTGAGTTTGCTTCTAATTGTTCTAAGGCTTTCAGCTGTGCTGTTTGTTCTCTTGTGTGGGATTTCTCTAGGCTTTTCATATAGGCATCTAGTGCTATGAATTTTCCAATTTTCCTCTTAAGACTGCTTTTATTGTGTCTGTCTTTAAGTTTGAGGTGTGTTTCTTGTATGCAGCAGAAGGATGGCTTCTGTTTTTGTATCCATCGTGTTAGTTTGTATTTTATATAGGCCAGATGATTCCATTGATATTAAGGAATATTAGTGACCACTGATTGATATTTCCTGCTATTTTTGGTGGTAGCTTGTATGTATTTCCTTTCTCTGGGCTTTTCTTCTGTGGCATTATTGATTGTTTGTGGTTTCATGGGTGTATCTGGAATCCTTATGTTGGACTTTTCCCTCTAATGATTTCTGAAGGGCCAGATTTGTAGATGTATATTGTTTAAGTCTGACTTTGTCATGAAATATCTTGTTTACTCCATCTATGGTGATTTATAATTTTGCTGAGTATAGTAGTCTAGGTTGGCAACCATGTTCTTTTAGTTTTTGTATAAGTTCTGACCAAGCCCTTTTCGCTTTCATTGTTTCCATTGAATAGTCACATGTGATTCTGATGGGTCTACCTTTATAGGTAAGTTGGCCCTTTTATTTTGCAGCTCTTAAAATTTTTTCTTTGTTCTGTCTGTTTTGTGACTTGATTATTATGTGGCAAGTAGACTTTTGGGGGGAGTCAAATCTATTTGGTGTTCTGTAAGCTCCTTGTATCTTTATAGGTGTTTCCCTCTTTAGGTTGGTATTTTCTGTGCCTTTGAGCTGGTATTCTTCTCCTTCTTCTATTCCTATTATACTCAGGTTAGGACTTTTCATGGTGTCCCAAAATTCCTGAATGTTTTGTGTTATGGCTTTTTTGGTGTTTGTGTTTTCTTTGACTGATGTGTCTATTTCCACTATTAATTCTTCCACTCCAGAGATTCTCTTTTCCATTTCTTGGATTAACCTTCTTATGCTTTAATTTTCCTTCTAATGTATTCTATAGGGCTGGGTTTGTAGATGGATATTGATCAAATTTGGCTTTCTAATGAAATATCATATTTTCTCCATCTATGATGATTGAAAGTTCTGCTGAGTATACTAGTCTGGAAGGGTATCTGTGGTCTCTTAGAGTCTTCAGTACATTCATCTCTGAATTTCTGGCTTTAAGACTCTCTATTGAGAAATCAGGGATAAATATAATAGGCTTGCTTTATATATTACTTGGTCTTCTTCTCTTGCAGCTTTTAATAGTCTTCCTTTGTTCTTTCAGGACTTTTTGTTTTGTTTTGGTGTGTGTGTATATATGTATGCATATGCATGTTTTACTAGATTTCATTAAGACATTCATTAATTTCATTTTTAAATTTCCTGGGTCTCTCCCCCTTAGAGATCAGAGTATCCTATGGAAGAGGAAGAGGAAAGATGTTAGGAGTCAGAGAGGTTGGAGAGCAGCAGGACATTGCCCGTTGAATAAATTAAGGAGAGCTCCCAGAGACTGAAATAGCAAGCATGGATTCTCCACTGGTCTGCATCAGGTCCTCTGGTATTTTGTGAAACGCCTAACAGTGGGAGCAGGTGTATCTCCAACTCTTTCCGCCTGCTCTTGAGATTCTTTTTCTCATATTGGATTGTCTCGCCCAACCTGAATATGAAAACTTTCATCTTCCTTTGTTGTATCTTATTTTGTCCAGTCTGCCTGGAGTCGCATGGAGACCTGCTCTTTTCTGAAGAGAAAACTAGGGAGGAGGGGACCTAATGGAGAGGGTAGGTGTGTGTGGGGATCTAGGAAGAGTGGAGGCAGGGAAACTGTAGTTTGGATATATTAAATGAGAGAAGAATCAATAAATATTCCTATTTACAGACCACTATCATATTGATGAAGGCTGTTTTAAGGTCTTTTTGTTGTGCTTCAGCTATGTTAGAGTAGTTGTGACTTTATGTGGTAGAATAGCTGGGCTCTTGTTCGTTGGTATATTACCCTGGCTGTTATTATTTTATTACACTGGTGTCTAGGCCTCTGGGTTTGTCATGAATGGTTTAGGTGCTGATTTCTGGATTTGTCTTTGTTGGGTGTGCGTTTCATCCTTAGTTTGTTTTCTCTCTAGATTTTCAGAGTATATGATGACTGTGTGATGCCTGTTTTCTGGCCTTTTCAGCAAATGTGAAGCTGGGATATTGGGATAGGTTTGGGGAAGGAAGGATAGAGGGGAAGGTCTTTGTAATCCCTTAGGTCTGAGGTCAGAGAAGAAAGGAAGACCACAAGAGGTTTCCTGTTACAGAGCTGAGGATGACACTGGGGAGATTGGATCTTAGTGGTAGTAGCAGAGGTATGGGTCCATCTTCAACTTTCTTGTTGCCCTGGGAGGAATAGCTAGGGTTAGCAGAGGGTGCCTGCTGAGATTGGGGTCTGGAACAAAACAACATGTAGGGGAGGAAAGTTAGAAGGGGAAGATATGTGGAATGCACAGGGCATTGGAGTGAAGAGAAGGCTACCAATGTTGTTTCACTGCAGAATTGTGGATAAGACTGGGGGATTAGATTTGGAAGAACAGAAAGAGAAGAGGTCTATTGTGGTGATATGTTACATATTTAATAAAACCTGGAATATCAAGAGATCAACCCACAGTAAGAAAAAAAAACTAGGCAGAGGGAGCATACTCCATTAGTCCCATTACTTGGGAGATCCGCCTGGATCTCCAGGAGTTCCAGGGATCCAGAGGATCTCTGGGAGTTCTAGAGATCCAGAGAATCTCTGTGACTACAAGGTCAAACAGCTGAGCTACAATGGTACACACCTTTAATCCCAGCACAGGGAAACCAGGAGTGGTGAGCTGTACCTTTTATCTCATAATTCCAGAGACAGAGATCTTTCTGTGTTTCTG
Organism: Sigmodon hispidus; assembly: GCA_004025045.1. NCBI lineage: Eukaryota > Metazoa > Chordata > Mammalia > Rodentia > Cricetidae > Sigmodon > Sigmodon hispidus. The sequence goes on from PVIH01032126.1 coordinate 5,204, forward strand.
TGAATTCAAGGCTGACTACCAAAATAGAGTAGCTCACGCATTTAATCTTTACCTGGATGGGATACAGCTGGGTGAAGAAGGTATTTAAGGCAGGCTTAGGAAAACAGCAGGTATTAAAAGATGAGGAGGTAGACTGAGGAAGCTGGAAGATAGCTGGGTGAGATTTGACTGTGGTGTTTCTCTCTTTGAGAATTCAGTCTTTTCCCATTATCTGGCTCAGAGTTCTTTTTATTACAACCAGAATTCATGCAACAGTCTATAGCCAGACATCTAGCAGGAGTTGCTTTCATGTTAGCAGACGGTGCTTCCTGGATTTGGGGGCTGAAAAAGAGCAACCAGTGAAGAGAGAAATGTTAGGAGGGGAAAATATGTGGGGTCCCCAGGGGACAGGAGCAGTGGGGTAGGAAATATTGTCTAGAGTGTTCTGCTGCAGAGGTGGGGATGAGTCTGGGGGACTGGATCTGGAGGAACAGGGGGAGTAAGGAATGCAAACAGCCTGCTTGGTTTTTCTGGCTCTGATCTCAGTTTTGTAATATTTTGTTTAGGAGTTTTACATTGATGTTCATGAATGTGATTGGCTTATAGTTTTGCTTAGTTCTTTGTTGAGTTCTGTTAATCTACCTTCATAATACTACCTGGACAGTTTCACTTCTGTTCGCTCAGTGTCTATGAGTTTGGAATTCTTTCATTCTTAAATATTTGATGTGACTCACCAGTGAGAACATATAGCCCTGGTGTTTCCCTACATAGAAAGATGGCTTTTCCTCTCATAACAGATTCAGTATACTTAATGCTTATAAGAGAACTCCCATTTCTTAGCTGTTGGAGTCAGTTTTGATATGCATCTTCTTACCTTGCTCCAGCTGTCTTATGTTGTACACATAAGCTAAAGGAACTGATGTTTCAAAATGCAAAGCAAATCATGACATTTCTCTGTTTAAAACCTTCTTTTGACTTTTAAGTCTATTTTAAAACAAAGCCAACAACTACGTGTCTTGGCCTGCAGTACCCTGCATGAGCTTACCTTTAAGTCTTCGTTTTCTGCATCCACTCCCACCTTACCTGCTCTGTGCTGTGTATGCTGCCCTTTTCTCCATGCCAATCATAGAGCCAAGAGTGCTCCTACCTGTGTCCCGTCTGAAATATTTTTCTCCCACACTGTAACAATCCTGACTCTGAGTCACTCTTTCTATCTCTGCCCAAGTGCTTCTGAAAGGCATTTCTATGAGCACTGTTCCTGAAGTAGATTCTTCTATTTTTTCCACCACAGCACTTAGTCATAATTTATATTCCTAATTACATTCTTAATTATCATTTGACCTCTATTTCTGTAAAATGTAAAGCCTTTGAGGCCTCAGATGTGGGCTGTCTTGTTTATTGTCATACTCCTAGTAGCTAGCCAAGTACTTGAAGCATGGTTAGACACTTTAATGAATAAGCCTAATCAGAGCTAAGACATAGAAGAGGCATCGCTTTGTTAGGATTGAATCAAATTATAAGCAAACTGTTCCTACGGCATTAGTAGACTGAAAGCAGGAGCATTTCAAGTGGATTTAATATCAAGAGTAGTAAACAATTTGGAAATGAAAGAGGCCTGGAACACTAGCCTAAGGAACTTTGATTATGTTAAAGTCAGTTGAGAACCATCGGAAGTATGGCAGAAAGAAATTAAACAAGGTAGCCGGCTGTGAAGACCAATTATTGGCTCAGGCCAGAATCCAGGTGGTGACACATGCCAGCTACTGGGGAGGCTTAGGTGGGCGGATAACTTTTAAGCCCAGGGTATAAAGCAGCCTGGGTAATATAAAGAGAGTTCACATATGTAAAAAAAAGGAAAGTAGTAGGGATTGAGAAGGGATTCTCGTTCACATCACCTGTGAAGATGTTTATGCGGATTCCTATCAATAAAATTACCTCCTGGCTTTTGACTACCTTCTCATACAAGACTAGAAGTAGTAACACTCAGGGTGAATCTAGTGGTCCATTTTTAAAAGATTATAATCATTGAGATTTATGATGCTGGGAAGGAAGATTTAAGGAGGTAACCTTCATGCCAATAACAAAATTTCCAAGTATCTCCTCATTCCTTTGTTAAAGCATCTAAGAGGTATGAAATATTGAAAGGTCACCAGCTGAGGAATTCACTTCCAACCTGCCTGGAGCATCAATTTTATATTCTGTTCCTCTTAACTTCAAGATCCAAGAAAGAAAATTCAACAGGAAACCACTACTATAGACTGGTGTCACTTCAATTTGCTTTGTATTTCTCAAGTGTAAATAGAGCAGGAAGGTGGAAACACCCCCCTCAAACTGAGACTGTGCACATAAACATTCTTACTTGGTAATCCTCAGTGTCCCCGATGGCCTATCAGCCCATTGCCTTCTGTATCCTTCCTATAAGGTTGCTGTTTCCAGGACTGAGTGACATAGATACATTCTAAGTGACACCTTCTTGATCTGTAGCCTAGAAAAGGTCCAGGTACTCAATGAAATTCTATGCCCACTTTGGTATATATGCTTTCATCAGATTTCCAAAAGACCCTGTGTCCCCAAAGCAGGCACTGCTCTGAGAGATGTGGCTGTTAGAATCTCTAAGTACAAAGAACAGAAACCTTGCTGTACTGCATTTTTAAAGCCACTATAATGAGGAGACTCTGCATCATGGTTTAGAGAGCCACATAAATGCTTTAAATGGAGAGACTTTGAAAAGGTCTCTTACCTTAAATAAATAGCTTCTATTGGTTTACTGGGGTACACAATTTTTCCATTAGCATAACCATGTAAGGGCCTCTTTGATTAGGTTCAAAAGCTTCTGGGTACTTCTATTTCCTTTAATGACAGACTAGACTATTTGGATGAACCCTCCTGCCCAAAGCAACCAAATATGTTAGATAAAATAAAAAGCATTCCCTTAAAATATTTACATGATTAAAAGAGTGGGAAGTGCCAGGTCAAATTTTCAGGAGGAAACCTGATTCTAGAGAAATAAATTTAATATCAGACACCACAGGCACTTGTTACAGACTGGATATTTCTGTCTCCTCCAAATTTATATACTACAACTTTTTCTCTAAATGTAATGGTATTACAAGGTATGGTCTTTGGAAAGTAATTATGCCACAAGGGTGAAGCCCTTAGAAATGGAAAGCACCATTAGGAGAGAACATTAGGAAAGAGCTATCTAGCTGTCTGTATACTAGGTGGCAACAGAAGTTAGCCATCTAACCCAAGAGGCCCTCACCACAACCAACTGCTACTTGCATCCTGATTCCAGAGTACTACTCTGTGGAACTGTATTCAGTAAATGTCTGTTGTGTAAGGCAAGCCAGTGACACTTTGTTATTGCAGGCCAAACTGACAGGAGTGCTACTTCACTTCATAAGTGTTTATTGGCAGTACATCCTTTAAGCATCAGCTCACAGTTTCAAGGGACAGAGTGCACAGAAGTCAAAGCCCACGGCTTTCTGAAGATGAGGAGATTTATGGAAAACCAACCTGTATAAAGCTAAGACTCAAAAGGATCTACACCATGATTTAAGTGAGGCACAGCTAAAATAAACCCTCTGTTAGATTTTGTTCAGGAAAACAAGCATTGCCTTGTACACCAAAGCAGGTGACCCTCAAGTGCTCACATGAAAACACTGTGAACTCTCAAAAAAGTACTGCATTCTTCCCATCAACATCACAATCATTTCTTGTTCTCTTGTAGTTAAAGGTTCAGTTCCTAACAGTGAAAAGACAATTGTTTCATGTTACAATTTATGTTAGGGTGCTTCAAAATTAAAACATTATTTAAAAAGTCCTAATAAGGAAAGGCAAGATGACATCATCTTTAGAATTTCTGTTATTAAGTGTTTATGGTCAGAGTACTAGGCTAAAAATATTTACCTTGTATATAAAACATAATTGTTTGAATATGTAGCAAGATTCTGGTAGAGCTGTTTAGGCTGTGGATTTTTCTTCATGGAAAATATTTTTATAATTTCAAAAAATGTTAGTGGAACTATAAAAAACCAGCGTGAGGTAACTCAGACCCAGAAAGACAAACATGGTATATACTTACTCATCAGTGGATGTTAGATATAAGGCAAAGAATAACCAGGCTGCAATCCAGAACCCCAGAGAAGCTAGATAACAAAGATGATCCCAGAGAGACATCTGTGGATTCCTCTAGGAAGGGGGAAATAGAGAAGATCTCCTGAGAAAATTGGGAGCATGGAGGTAGAGGTAATAAGGGAAGGTGAGAAGAGAACAAGAGGGAATGGGATGGTGACAGGAAGAACAAAGAAACAGTTATCTTCATAAAGGGAGCCATTTTGAAGTTAGGGGAAAAACCTGGTGCTAGAGAAATTCTCAGGAATCCATAAGGATGACTTCAGCTAAGATTCCAACCAATACTAAAGAGGGTCCCTGAATTGGCCTTCCTCAGTAGTCAAATTGATGACCACCCTAATTGTCATCATAGCACCTCCATCCAGCAACTGATAAAAGCAAATGCAGAGATCCACAGCTAAGCTCTGGGCCAAGGTCCTGGAGTCCAGTGGTAGAGAGGGAGGAGGCATTTTATGAGCTAAGGTGTCAAGATCATGATGGGGAAACCTACAGAGACAGTTGACCTGAGCTATTGGGAGCTCACTGACTCTTGGTTGACAGCTGGGAAACCTGCATGGGACCAAACTAGGCCCTCTGAATGTGGATGACAGTTGTGTGGCTTGAACAGTTGGTGAGGCCTCTGGCAGTGGGACTTGAATTTATCCTTAGTACATGAACTGACTTTTTGGAACCCATTCCCTGTAGAGGGATAC
>PVIH01032127.1:0-10007 GCA_004025045.1 Sigmodon hispidus
TCATCTTGTGATAAATGAATATTTAAAGAAAACAAGTCATCAGTATAGAAAACACATGATTAAAACTGTATGAGCAAGTACAGACTGAAAAAATTTAAAATAAGGTGGACAACCAAGATGTGTTGGTCCATGCCTCCAAATCATCTCTCAGGAAACAAAGACAGTTATATCTGCATGTGAGTCAAATGTAAGCTTAGTCTATGAACTTTGATCTAGAAATGACAACATTACATACTAAAACCCATGTCCTATTATGGAAAACTCATTCAATCAAACAAGAATAATAGAAATAAGAGGTGTCAAGAAGTTCAGTCTTGACCTGAAGTGCAAGATGATCCTGCAACAGTTCTGAGGCCAGCACAAGATCCCTGTGCCTGACAAGACTCAGCCACTACTTTGCAAACACAAAGCCCACTTTTTCAAGGGCTCAGTGCTTTGTGAGGTTGGGATGATAGCGAGGCATATCTTTACCTATGGCTGACTCTCTGGGTCCAGGTTATGGTGTGAAATGACTGTTGATCCTGTTCATGTCCAGAGAGCTCAGCAGCTTCCCAGAGTGCCTCATGGCTGATGTTCAGGAGGCTAGAATATGTTCAGGTGATGGACTTTACCAGAATTATTGCTGTTTTTGAATGAGTTTTGTTTCTGGGCTATTTCTTCTACTTTTAGCCAAAGAGAAACTTCAAGGTATTTTCAGACTTTTCTAGAACATTCACAGAGGCTGTGCTCCTGTGATGGATGGGCAAGCACTTGCTGATTACTGCCGAATCTATTTCTTCCCACCTAACCAGTGCCATCATTCACTTTTTGTACAGTTTCTTGTATCTATTTTTTAATAATAATGTTGAATACAATCTAAAATAAATAAATAAATGAATAAATAATAAAAAGAAATAAGAGGTGTATACTGAATTTCCTACAAAGTATTATACATTCCTTCCAGCTCTATATTTATATTACAGAAACTAAAATTGCCCCAAATTTAACTGTATCATCAAGAAGATTTTGCTATCAGTTACTGTTTGTTTAATAAATTAAAAATGAACAGATGAAAACATTTCCAATATAATTATAAATTATAAATAATGAGCATAGTACAGGAGAGATGATTCAGTAGAAAAAGTCTTGTTAGTCTTGCGTATAAACCACTATTTCCAGTAAAAACATGGGGGATCATAAGTATTCATTATTTTATGTTTAGGATTTCTGAGAACATCTTTGGATCATTGTGAGAATGAGGAATCCAAACTGAGAATATTATGCATAGAGGTAAAATACTTATATTAATTTTAAATATACAAAACACATATAACAGGCTAGAAGAAAGTCATATACCTGCAATGCAATGGAAAGCACATGTTTAAATACATTATTCTATCTATCTGTGATGGATTCAGGGCTAACAGGGAGGTTTTTCCAAGAGTAAAGGATAAACACACTAGGAACAACTTTGGGGTTTATGCAGAAAGATTTATGCAAAACACTCTCAAAAGTATCTCACTGGCTTTCTGAATCTTCCAATCATAGATGCCTGAAAAATAACCATTGAAACAAAATTGTTTGCCATAAGTTTTCATTGATTCTTGTTTCTAAGAGCAACAAATGTTTTATGGTTCTGTAAACATAGATTTCTTCACTGAAAAGGACACCAACATGCATGGACTACAGGGAAGTAGGTTTTATATAAAATGGCAATCTTGGACTAGAACTCAATTTTCTTAACCCTTCCATAAATTTGCTTAGCTGAATAAAGTCTTGCACTTAGGGTACTTTAATAAGAAATTATTTTACACCAAGGGTTTTCTCTTTAATAATGATGAACATGTTAAAAATTTATGACTGTTTTAGCACTTAACTGACATCTGAATACACTTTTTTAATTTTTATTTAATTTAGTGCTACTTGTTTTTATTTCACAGTACACCTGAATAATTCATTGGTAACAATCATTAAATACATTAGTAGACATAAAATAAGCTACCAATGTAACCATAGATCAATGGACATTTAATTTCTCAACATAGATAGTTTGAAATAAAGAAGCTTATAGTTGACATAGTAATACATATGTAGTCAAACTTTAAAGAATAATTGACTGACAATGATTAGACTTGAAGCAACATTTCTAGCTCAATTTTCTCCTAAGTCTCAGGGTTTATTGTGGAAGATATGGCAGTAAGACCATAAATTGCAAAGGTAAAATCTATTTCCTCAGATCACATCCCCTAAGACTCATACATAGTACTGAAACAGATCACAGATGAAGCCTATCTTTCTTGAATACAACTCCTGTGACTTTTTACATACCATCACTTCTATCCCTATTTCCCTCAAAATTTGACTGGAACCCAGTTACCAACTCCAGCAGGCATTCTCAGTAAATATATCACAGAAGCTGGCCAATAAATATACAAAACTATCACATGCTGAAATAATCAGAAAGAGAAAACAAAGAATAACAAATGCACACAACTTAGAAAAAAAATACCTAGACCAATAATTATTCTAAATCTGGATTCCGAAATAACAGTATAAATAAAAAAAAAAGAGAAATAAATTAGGTGGTAGTGCTGCACACTTTAATCTCTGTTTTTAGATGACAAAAGTTGGTGGATCTCTGAATTTTCATACCAGTCAGGTATACAACTTAAGTTATAAGATAGAAGTTATTGCACAGGAAAACCAGTCTTCACAGAAAAAAATGAAACATAGTCAATTACAGCCAGCTCATTTTTTCTTCTTCAGAACCTAGCCATCCAAGCAAACACAGCATAATCTGAATATTCCAAACTGACTAAAAAACAAGTAAATAACCTTAACACCAACTATATGAAGATTCTAGCAGTATTTAAATAATAAATGGATAAAATTAAAGAAAGTAAGAAAAATACAAACAATTGGAGAAACAGAATAAGCCTCTAAGTAAAGTCAAAAAGAGAAGTTGGAGATAAATAAATCTGTTAAAAACCCAAAATGAAAATCAAACCTAGGAAAAAAATTAAAGTGAAGGAATTGTTGAAATCAAAAGTATAGGTATATAAACATAAACTGGAAGCAAGTTTCTCCAAAAATATTAGAAAAAAAAATAATCTCAGGTATTGAAGATAACCTGGAAGTGCTCGATATTTTGGTCAAAAAATCATTAAATCATCTCAAATGTTACTGAAATAAAAATGCAAAAATAATAAAGAAAAGAAGAAAAAGGAGAAACTTGGGTAAAAGGCACAAAGAATACATTCAACCAAATAATAAGAAAAAAGTCCCTAAACTAATAGAAGAAAAGTCTTTCAAAGTAAAAGATGTATACTGAACATCAAATACATTGAAAGAAAACAAAAAATGTTTTCACTACCTCATAATCTGAACATTAAAAATTTAGAAAAATCTAGCAATATTAATAGCTGCAAGGAAATAACACCAAAAAATAGATAAGGTAGACCTACTATAATTACCTTCACATTTTAGAGGAGAATCAAAGTTTCAGAATTTAAATGTGGTAAAGGTGTGTATTGGTCACTTAAGAGCCTGTCTCAAAAAAAATTAGCAATAATGTCAAACAAAGACAAGGTAAAACAGATTTTTTTTATGATGGGGGCATAAACACAGGGATGAGAAAATTGCTCAGCAATGTACAGAATTGGTTAATTTTATCAGGGACCTATATTTAATTTCTAGCATTCATGTAGATTCCACATAGATGCTACAGTTATCTATAATCTCATTTGCAAGGAAACAGACTTTTCTACTTCTGACCTCTATAGGTGGAAACACACATAAATTTCTACAAAGTACAAACATAGAAAAATACAATGAATGAATCATCTCTTTTAATAAGTAATTTTAATAAAAATTGAGGCAGTAATGGTAACATAATGTTTTGCTTTACAAAGACATAAAGAGGTAGTAGTATAAAAAATAAACACTGAGATTGTATAAATAGATTTACTAGGCTGATTCTGGCTATGCTCAATCTTTTGGTCCCCCTATTTTTTACCTAGATCCCTTATATCAACAAGACTAAACAAGCACAGAATATCACTACAAGGAGGACTACCCATTCTCAGTGACTTAGAAGAACATACACTGAGACTGCAGCAAAACTTTATTCTTTAATTTGTATGGGACTGGAACTTTCTGTATATTACTAAAAATTAATAACAACTTCAATGTAACACATGTAATGTTTCCATAATTTTATAGGACAGAAAATGTATTCTGAATTTATGTAATCTAAACTGAAGTGTCTCAACTTTAATCTGATGATTGGGAAATATTCAACCAAATGACAATGTGCTATTAAGCAAGAGCTATATTTGGTAGCAGATTTTGTATTTGATGCACTATATGTTAAATCCTTCTCAGCAAAACTAACTTAGATATTGTTTTATTCATTATTTAAAAATATAAAGACAAGCTAAATGTACTATAGTAAGATATTTTGTAGTCTTTGTGAATAAAACAGATAATTTCTTCTAAGTAGTTTCAGAATTACTCACAAGAACATCTTGAGACTTTATTTGAAGACAGAATAGAGAAAACAAAAGGACATCTAAAAGCTAAGAAATAAAGTCATCTTACAGCATCTTACAATCCTATTGTAAGAAAACCCACAAATCAAGTAAAATATAAAATATTTCTTAAGCAAAATGCTTGATATTATTACAAAACACAATAGCAAAGAAAATGTTTTCAATTATCAAACAAGTATTTATAAAAAAGGAAACAGCTTAATAGTAGGACAGCTTGCATGAACACTTAATTAGTTTTATTCCAAAATGAAAATTACCTAGACTAATGGAGAATCTTAGTTAATGAAAAATTGTAACTATAGAAACAAATAGAGTAGCTCATTAAAAATCACATGTTTTGACAAAGGTTTCTTCTTAGTTGCAGGTTGTAAATCAGTGGTGGCTTCTTTGCAATGGTTTAAAGACAAAAGTCTGGACAATCTTGTGTATTCCATTATCCTTATCTCTAACAGACCTAATTGCATACACTTATCCTTTTGTTATTTTAAAAACAGTCATTCCTCATTTAAGTATTATTTTGTGAAATGTACTATCTCTTGAACATTGGCAAATCCTTATATTATTAATTCTACTCTTTTACACCACACCTTACTTCTAAAGTGCTACCTAACACATTCAATGTCTTTTATAACATAAAAAATTAAGTATAAATGAATTGTACAGTCAAAATTAAGTGTAAAGGGTAAAATCTCTAGAAGTTACTTAGAATATAGACTTTTTTAAAATTGCAAGATTTTTTCCTCAGTGTAACAAAAACATGCTGAAGTAAAGTAATAATTGTTTCTACAAACATAGCTCTTTGATCTAATTTTGTGAACAGATTTAGTCTACAGAACATTATTCAGAGTCCATATGTTTGGTGCAGTAAATTTCTAGAAATCATGGTACCTGGCGAGAGAGGGCTTCTAGCTGCAGGATCCCACACAGATCTCAAATGGACTCACCATACTAGCTTCCATATCTTACCATGTGCTGAATTCCATCTATGAACATTAGCCCCTGACTCACCATGACCTGGTTTGTCAGCTCAGTCTTACTCTCTGGTCAGCTCCCTACAACAGCACAAACAGTACACCACATAACATTGTTAATGCAGGCTCTTCTTCAATGCCAAGCCTAAAGCAGGGAATATGAAGGACCACTTCTACCTGCCAGGTCAAAAGAAAAACCTGATTGGCTAATAAAGACTAAACACTACTTCCCTTATTATAACACTGCACTTAAAGACACAGCCTAGTGTTTGATGACTTTGGAATTCACCCCAGGCAATGACCATTTTAGATTATGTGTTTCAATAGCACTTGACCCTGACTCTATTAGATGGCCAGACTATCTGTTTGAATTCCAAAGGCTCATTCCCTTCCTCATACTAGATAAAGACAACTTGTGACTAGCTAACCTGTATAGCCCATTATACTATGCAAAGAGGTGTAAATTCCTGTCACACAGGTGGAAAACATCCCAGAATATATACAACTAAAGAGATTTAAAAAAAAACACTGAAGAAAATCCTCTGGCATATTTATTTTGTACCACAAGTGCTTAGCAGCATTTTTATTTGAAAATATTCATTATTCCACCACTGCTACCCTCTTCCAAATACCCCCTCAAGCATCCACACCCCATTCCCCCATTTATTGAGCACCAAATATCAAGGTGAGACATTCCAGTCTGACCTATCCAGTTGAAGTAGGTCTGATTTTATTCTCCCAGTATCAAGGCTGAGTAAGGTATTTCTCTATACTAAAGGGGTTCTGAGAGTCCAGATCATACACCAGAAATAAACTTTTGTTTTATTACAAGAGGCTTCACAAACTATTCACACTGTTTGACTGTCATCTATACTTGGAGGATTTATTTGTTATGAAGGTTCAGTGATTATTACAGTCAGTAAAAGCCCAATAGCTGGGGATAGGCATTTCTCTGGGTGTCCTCATGATCCTAATCCCTTTGTTCATAAACAGTCTCTGCCCTCTTTATAGTTAAACTAGATGATCAAGCCCATGCTTAGCTATAGACCTCTGCTTCTAACTCTATCCATTGCTAAATAACAGTTCTATAATGACAATTAGTATAGTGATTTATTTGACCATAGGTAAAGTCCCTACTAGGCACACTATATTTGCTTGGAGCCTTAGCTAGGGATATCTTATGGGTCCTTAAATATTTCCAAAACACCAGGTTTCTTACTAACCCTACAATGACTCCTTCTCTCAAAATATATATTTTTTGTTCTCCTTCTCTGTTGCTTTTTCCACTAAACAATCTCATTCTCTCATAATGACCTCTTCCCTCAGCTCTTCAGAGCCATTGTTTTACTCTCTTTAGAGCCCAAGTTTTATTTTTTAGAAATTCAGGCGTGTATGTAAAATCTTTGAAGCCATCCAGTCCCCGTAATGAAAGAACTACAAAGTCCTCTAACATTTCATTGATAGACAGCCAATTTCAGACTAACTTGACCTCAGCCTTTGAGACAATCCAATAAATCCACTTTCTAAATATAATGCCTAAATCTCAGTCATCCAGAGAGACCAAAAGTGACAGAGATGTCTGACATACAAAAGCAAGTTTTATTGTCAGAGCCATAGAAGCCTAAGCATGGAGCTTGTTCTCTGCACCCAGGAGTGTGGTGCAGGAAAGAGATGAGAACCCCAAGTTTCACAAGCATTTATAAGCAAAAACCACAGAGACAGAGTTGTTACTTGGAGTCAAGGGCACAATTGTGCTATTAATGAATTCGTGTTCAAGGACTTTTTACTGTTTAATATTACTGGACCCCACTTGGGTGGTGTGGCTGGCAGGGTCTTCTAGATGTCCTTACCTATTAGCTCATTCTCTCCTAGAAATGGGCAAGCTCCTGCCCAGAATGTGAAATTGAACTCTATTTTATTTCTATGGCTACTAGAATACAAAATATTATATATATAGTATATACAAAATAGTATATAAATAGTAAAGACAAAATTAAACTGAGTTTGCTCGCTTCACTAAATACAGACAGAGATTTAATTAATCAGTTCTGTAGAAGCAAAACTTTGACTAATACTGCTGCGTTTTTATTTAGCTGCTCGCTGACTTACTAAGCAAGTATTCAAAAAGTCATTCTTCCTTCCTTCATTTTCCCTAAGTATTTACTTATTGTAAAAACTACACTTTTCATTAATGTTAAATTTTCTAGAAATTGAAATGAATTGTAGAAAAAAAAATGCTAAAGCATGGTAATGTCTATTTTATTTTGTTTGCACCAGCAAACACATTGAAAAAATGAATGTTTAAGTTTATGCAGCCCTATGTTTAGAGAAAAAGAGTCAGTCAAAAAGTACATCCTAACCCAGAAAGTAGAAAAAAATAGTAAAAAACATGAGTAAACATCAATTCAAGAATACATACAATGGCATAAAATGTAATATGTCTTCAACAGAAAACAGCAGTTTGGCAACAACAAAACCTGAATATTATAATGTTGCCAAAGGTAAATAAAACAATTTTACAAAATAACTTAAAAAAGATAGTAGAAACAAAGAACATAATAAACAACAATAAATACCCCATAGAAAGGAAAAATAATCAAGAAAAAGTATCAAAAGTTGAATGAACAATTTCAAAACACAGAAAGTGAAATAGAAGTTATCAGTAAAATACAAACTGAGGGAATGTGTAATAAATTATCTGAGTAAACAATCAGGAACTGCAAATGCAAGGATAAACAACAGAATAAAAAAGAAAAGATAGAGAATCTCTGGCATAAAGGATACAATAGAGAGTATAGTTGTCAGTAGAAAAAACCCTCTAAAGCAAAAAAGCCTATAACACAAATATTTACAAAATCAGGAGTCAAATAAAAAGACCATAACTAAGAATAAGAGGTATAGATATGAAGGAAGAATACCAGGCACAGAAAATATTTTCAACAAAATCAAATAAGTAAATTTCAAAATGAAAGTAAATGTGAAGATTAAAGAAGCTTACAGAACACCAATATGCTGGATCTCCCAGAATAATTAACTCCTCAAATAATAATCAAACCACTAGATATACTCAATAAAAAGTGTAATATTAAAAGCTGAAAAAGACAAAGGCTAAGTAAGGTATAAAGGCACACCCATCTGAGTAGTTCTTAACAGGCCCATTAGAGTAAATCTTAATTCCTCAATGGAGACTCAGAAATCCGTAAGTGCTTGGACAGTTCTTATGCAGACAATAATATACTATGTACATTAGCCAAGACTATTATATCAACCAAAACTCCCAATCAACATAGATGGAGTAAATGAGATATTACATGACAAAATGACATTGAAAGAATTCTTATACACAAATTCAACCTTACAAAAGCACTAGAAGACAAATCCCATCCTAAGGAAAATAGATATACCCACAGAAACATAAAACATAGATTATCACAAGCAGCAAAAGCCCAAGATGGAAAACATACACATTCCACAAAAAAACAACAGGATTTAATAATGACTGGACATTAATATGGCTTAATATAAGGGACCCAATAGTTTTATATAAAGTTAGAGAGATGATCCGGCGATCCTAACTAGTGAACCATCTCTCCAGACACATGCAATATATTATTTAATATTAATATATGTTACAGTCCGCTGATAGTTTAAAATGTAGTAAGAAGAAAGCACACTGGGTAACCTAAAGCATGAACTTATAAAGACCTCTTCTAATAAGGCAGAGATGATCAGCTCTTGGTTAGAAATGGGAGTTCAAACATCCATTGATATTTCATCATTATATTTAAAAACTGGAAAATGATGTTTAAACATAATAGCTAAACTTGACTTGAATTACTCTAACTTAATTATGGTAGAAAAAATTTAATTCAGATGACTTTAAGAAGAAGCCAATATTTAGTAAAGTAAATATCATCACACATTTTATGATAATACTAAAACAGAAATATCCTACAATAATCCTCTCTCTCACACACACATGCACCCATACTTGGTAATGCAGAATTAAAAATTATATATTTTACTAGACATAATACAACTGTGCAGTGGGTGTTGTCTTCTAAATTATGACTATTAAATAATTCCGAGTGCTGGCTGCAGAATCCCAGCACTCTCTGGAGCAGGGGCAGGTAAACTCTGTCCCTGACCACATCCACAGCTCCTGCTGAGGGATTTTGCACAGCTCCCACCATGACCTCAAACTGAGCGAATCAACAACTGCAGGGGTCTCTGAAAGACAGAATCAGACCCAGACCAGAAAGGTGACAGGAGGCATACAAACCCGAGTGCCACAACTGACCAGGACCCATCTAATCGTGAACCACTGAAGCCATGGGCAAACGTCAGTGCAAAAAATTACATAATACTACAAAGGACAACATGGTAACTCCAGAAGAGAGTGGTGATCCTACAAATACAAGGCCTAAACTGAGCAATGAAGAGGAAACAGAAGGAAGCAACACCAAAAATTCCTTTTTGATGTTCATCGAAGCTCTCAAAGAAGATA
>PVIH01032128.1:0-10006 GCA_004025045.1 Sigmodon hispidus
GAGGGAAAGATGAACACAAAGAAAATATAGGTGTAGCAATCTTATTTGTATGTCTACCCTTGATAAGCCATGCTTATCATTCTTATCCTCTATATAGTTATTGTTAACTCTTCCACATTTTAAATTCTTTTTACTGTGTTTTTTTTTTTTAATAAATACAAAATAAAGGAAAAAAAAAATTCCCAACAAAATTTTGAGAAACCATGTACAACAATGCATAAAGGATATCATCCACCATGACCAAGTATGCTTCATTCTACAAATGCAGAGCTGGTTTAACATATGAAAAACTTTAAATGTTATCCATCATATAAACAAACTAAAGGAACAAAACCACATGATCATATACTTAGATGCGGAAAAAGCGTTTGAAAAAATCCAAAACTCCTTTATGATTAAAGCCCTGGAGAGATCAGGAATACAGGGAGAATACCTAAATATACTTAAGGCGATTTACAATAAGCTGAATGCCAGTATCAAACTTAATGGAGAAAAACTCAAAGCAATCCCACTAAAGTCAGGAACTAGACAAGGATGTCCTCTTTCCCCACATCTATTCAATATAGTTCTCAAAGTTTTAGGTAAAGCAATAAGGGAATGAAAAGAGATTAAGGGCATTCAAATTGGAAAAGAAAAGTAAAGCTCTCTATTTGCAGATGATATGATTGTATACATAAGTGACCCAGAAAATTCTCCCAAAAAACTGCTACAGCTGATAAACTCCTTCAGCAATGTAGCAGGATACAACATAAACTCAAAGAAATCATTAGCCCTTCTATACACTAAAGATACAGGAGCTGAAAAAGAAATAAGGGAAACATTACCCTTCATATTAGCTAGAAATAGTATTAAATACCTTGGAGTAACTATAACCAAAGAAGTAACAGACCTATTTGACAAAAATTTTAAATCACTGAAGAAAGAAATTGAAGAGGATATCAGAAAATGGAAAGCTCTCCCATGTTCCTGGATTGTTAGGATCAACATAGTAAAATTGGCAATTCTGCCAAAGGCAATCTACAGATTCAATGCACTGCCTATCAAAAGCCCAACACAATAATTTTGGACCTTGAAAGAACAATACTCAATTTCATTTGGAATAACAGGAAAGCCAGGATTGCTAAATCAATTTTTCTCAATAAAAGAACCTCAGGAAGTATCACCATCTCTGACTTCAAGCTGTACTATAGAGCTACAGTAATAAAAGCAGCCTGCTACAGACATGAAAACAGACTTGTGGACCAATGGAATAGAACTGAGGATCCAGACATTAACCCAAAAACCTATGAACACCTGATCTTTGACAAAGAGGTCAAAAACATTCAATGGAAAAAAAGATAGTATATTTAACAAATGATGTTGGCATAGCTGGATGGAAGTGTGCAAATAGATCCGAGCCTGTCACCCTGCACAAAACTCAATCCAAGTGGATCAAAGACCTCAACTTAACCCCAACCACTTTGAACTTAATAGAAGAGAAAGTGGGAAATACACTTCTACAAATTGGCACAGGCGACCACTTCCTAAATATAACACCAGTGGCACAGACACTAAGACCAACAATCAATAAGTGAGTTCTCCTGAAGCTGGGAAGCTTCTGCAAAGCCAAGGACACTGTCAATAGGACAAAACGCCAGCCTACAGAATGGGAAAAGATTTTCACCAACCCTACAAGTGACAGAGGACTGATCTCTAAGGTATATAAGGAGCTCAAGAATTTAGATCCCAAAACCTTGAATAACCCTATCAAAAAATGGGGTTCAGATCTAAAAAGGGAATTCTCAGCAGAGGAACTACGAATGGCTGAAAGGCACCTGAAAAAGTGCTCTTCATCTTTAGCCATCAGAGAAATGCAAATCAAAACAACTTAACACCTGTTAGATTGGTTAAGATAAAAGGTACAGATGACAGCCTATGCTGGAGAGGATGCCATAAACCGCTTCATTATTATTCTTCCGAATGAATCAGTTCTCTTTGCACACAATTATACAACTTTTATTAAATGACTAATCTAGAATATGGGGTCTATAATCCTTTTCCATAAGAAGTGTTGTTACTTAGTGATGGACTCTTGCTAATTTGTATCACTGGGTGTTTGATAGCACTGCTAGGAAATGAGCAGTTTAGGTCATTTTTTTTTCTAGCTCTTCTGGGGATAACTTATTATGTGAACTCTCAATTGTCAGAAAAAATTACATTTTCAGGTATTTATAATTTGTTTTCTTTACAACTTTTTTTTGATTACTAATAGGTGGCTCACATCACAGTAATCACTATGGAAACTTAGACTTTCTGCATATCAGAGTTCTACAGAAATTGTCAGGGTTTGATTTTTTAACTGCAAAGCAAATTTGTCTTGTTTATTCTTAATGGAATAATGCTGCTAATTTATATATGTTTTGTATGTTAATCAAAATCTGTTAATTGCTCATATATACTTACATATTTTAAATATCCAGCCCTCAACTTCATATAAATATTCAAAAGCATTAAAAGAAAGTTTGATTCATCTTGTGAGTATGTCCCTAGTAATCCAATAGATGCTATCATTTTCATTCTTTATATTTTTTTTCTGAATCCTAGTAGGTTTATCCTGTTTTACAACTTTTTTGTATAGATATTTTAACAATGGATGTAAAAAAAAGATATAAAGAGTTTTAAAACTAATGGTAATTACAAAATTAAAAGCTCCTCCATACATAGCATGCTGCCAGAAGAATCAATTTATATCATGACAATAATGATTAGAATGGCACTAGAGGACCTGCATGTCTCTAATCAACTGAAAGCTGTCTATAGTAAAAAGGGCTGGCATTATAGTTTTGATTGTTAACAATAATCACAAAAGAAAATTTGCAAAAAAATTGTTCAAGCAAAGAAAATATTGACCTGCACTCAGTAGTGACATCTGTGATTGAAATTTCAATAATCCAAGAGGTTTTTTTCCAGAATCACATTGCAGAATTACATAAATCCTTGAGCTCAACATTACATCAATCCCTCTGCTTGCCCTAGAATGAGACCATAATTTAAACCTTTGAACATATCAACAATCTCTTTAAGTTCAGTGCTCTGTAGTAATTACCACCGTTATTAACATGAGAAAACTATTAGTTTGAATGATTCTGTTGTAATAATATTTTCCATGGGTTTTGTAGGCGTGGTGTGGCATTTCTCAAAGTCCATGCAGAGTGGAGCAGAGTAGATCCCTTGTAGCAGAGCATACCTGTAACAATTTTACTGAGGAATCCCTTCTTTGCCTGAGAAATACTTAATCTAGAACCTAGGGGAATTTCTGTAAAGAGTTATGCTGCAATGATGTATTGGAAATGTGGTGACTGTTCTGTGTGATGTAAATAAACTAACTGATTTTGCTCTGTAGAGCCCCGTAGAAGTGGAGTATCAGAGGAAGAGACAAGCAGAAGGTGGGTGGAGTTAGTCAGTCTTCATCCAAACCCAGAAGGAGGAATATGTAAAAGATACAGGTGAGCCACGGGCCATGGGCCATGTGGTGGGAAGATTAATAGAAATGGGTTCATTTAAGATGAAAGAGCTAGCTAGTAATGTGAATAAGACATAGGTCAAAAAGTATGAAGTAAAATAAACTTCTGATTCATTTCTTTGGGGAACAAAAGCCGCCATGTGGACCAGGTTCCAAACCTCCTCCTTGGACCAGGTTATAAAACCTCTGGACCAAAACAGCCTAGCAAACCTCCCTCAACACATTATATTTAAAAAAGGCATCTCTTGTTCCAATACATTCTAGGCTACTTCCAAATTCATTTTTTATCAAGTTAAGTGTATCTGGATATATGTTGAAATCTTATTTTATGCATGATGGTAGAAATGTCTTAATTACTATTGTTCATAAAATGAGCGTGGTGTCAGGGTTGGAGATACCATTAAAAGCTCTTTTTTGGCAAAATTCATTTTATTATTATGGATTTTTTGTTTTTCAATATGAAGCCAAGTGTTGTTATTTTAGAAACATGTAATGTATTGGGTATAAATTGCAGTGAATCTGAATTTATTTTTGTGGAAAGAATGTCATAATAATTATGTGAGAACTACTTAAGTATTAGATTTAGAAATCTTCTCATTTTCTAATTTTTTTTTTAAAAAAAAACTAACAGTTTTGTCTATCACATCTTGGAGTTCTCAAATTAGATATCTCAAAGTAATCTTTTCCTAATATTGATATAAAGAAGTTTAATGATTTTCTGATTTCTTTATCTGACCATTTATTAATTATGCATAAATGAGTGAGTTAGTTTTTATAAATCTTATAATATGCTATACTACTGGAGTTTTATCAACAGTACAGATTCCATTATAGAAATATGGGAGTTACCTACTCATGAAATAAGTGCTAATACTCTAGAATGGGAGTGACAGTTACCCTTACAATTTTTATGTCAGTCTATACCTAGAACTATCAAGACATCTCTGACTGATGCAGTTGCAATGGAACATCAAAACTCTTGGGTGAAATGTATACTGTACGCAAAATACACCTATACCTGGAGAGGTTGGGACAGCTCTAAAAGCTGGAGCTACAATAAATCATCTCACGTTTGATGGAAATGATATCCTGAGAGTTTAGGAAGTCAGACAATATATGAAGCAAGAGTGTCATGTGGTATAGTCTCCTTTGAGGATATTGCAATTATGCTTTTCTCCTGGAAAGCTGCTAGATACAAACTTTGTTCTGTCCCTCTTAATGTGTCCTCCCACCAGATCTCTTCTTCTTCTTTAGATTCAAGTTGTTACTTTTTGGCTCACTCTTTTAAAGTAAAATTGTTGCAGAAATATTGTAATAAATTCTCACTCTGGCAACTTGTATCCTATTATGCTCTGCCTTTATCAGTACCCTAAAGGATGTTTCAATAATGTTCTTTTATTTTTTTATATTTCTTATATACCTTGTCAGTCCTCATTATAAGGACATCTCAACAAGTCTCTTTTGCTCATAAAACCCAAAAAATGAAAGGAATGGTTTCAGTAAGTGAAGATTTTAGAAGAAAAAATTGGTGTGAAGAAAGACTGAAAAGGAGTACCTTTCTCTCTTGGGTACAAAAAAATAGCCTACAACTGAATTGGCAGATCCTCTATCTTACGGCTTTTTAGCTTAAAGTTCCTCTAAAGAAACTGAAATTTGCTTAGTTATTGCTGTGTAAGTATTGACAATTTTTTTTTGATCTGGTAAAATTTGGCTTTATCTTTTATTATTATTGTTATTAGTATTACTATTATAAAGAAAAAAGAACTCACACTTTTGTTTCATGTAAACTCTTTTATAAGGTCCTTTCCCCCTCCCAGCACATAATGTCATTCTCTTTTCTCCACAACTTCCCCCCCTACCACACCGCAGCATGCAGAATGCAGTCCACAGGTTCCACTATCCCAATATTGCTTACTTCAGGCTCCACTCCTGGCAGATCCAGTTTTCTCCCCCCAACCTCAAGACTGAGTCAGGTGTAACAATAGGCTGTAGACTCCCATTCTAAAGCCAGGGCATAATTCTCTCACTGGTTATAATTTAACTAGGTTCTGAGTCAATGCATGTTTCTTCATTTTGGGGGTTATGTTTTAAATTGTTCCTTTTACTAGTTCCTGTCTCTGACCCAAGCTCTGCTTTTTCACAGGCTTCCTTAGATTTAGAACTCTAATTCTACAGCCAGGGGGTATTTATTTTACTGTCTTTGATTCTAAGAGTCAAGTGTATTTCTTTGATATTGGATTCAGTGTTATTGCATATTTTTCATATGATCCTTGGTTAAGGAGGAAAGTGACTGTTTTACTTTTCAGGTCAAAGACACAGGCTCAGCAATGTTTTGTTTGGCTATTTTTCCTTATATGTATTCTTAGATAATGTACAAATATTAACATTATGAGTACTTTTTATCAATTTATATTTTGTTGATATTTTGTTGATATTTTGTTGACTTAAAACCTTTGCTAAAAATAATAAGTAATAAATGGAATAAATATGGGGTGCATTAAAGCCTTCTTTTGTGTCTGCTTTTAAAAGTGGAATTTCCTTTTGAGTTGTTCTCCATATAATTTGATGTTGGCTATTGTCATCGTAAAAGTTGCTATAGTATTTTTAGAAATAATGTAAATTACTGACCTCTCAGAGATTAAACATGAATGTGTGATGGATTTTTAAAGTGTTCAAATGCTTCTAATAAAATAATCATTTGTTTTTTTTTCTTTTTCAGTTTCTTTATAGGGGATTACACAGGCAGTTTTTCATACATTGAATAATTCATGCATCTATGTGATGAAGTCTCTTTAATCATAGTAGATGATTTTTTCTGTTTTCACGGGTTAGGTTTGAAGTGTTTTAGGAGTTATTTTTGGTGCAGTTGATTTTGTTGAGATAAAAATACATTAGATTATGTATATTATTGTGTTATCTTTTTATTTTTAACTAATATTGAACTAACTGCAGTAAGACAATTATGTGGAAAAGTTGCCAGAATAATCTAACACATATTTTTAAAGTATATTGACATTGAAATTTAGTTTCAAGAATATGCTGCTTCAAAAAGTTTGTATTTTGATTCTTATGAAGATGAGTACAAAAAGGTAACATGCAGGATGATATGTCTTGATCGAGACCATCAGAAATTCTGTGATAAAAAGAGAGTGCCCAGATATCTCAGCTTTAAGAATGCTGACTAAAATGATCAATGCTAAATGTTCCCTTAAACATTACCTGTACTCCCATTTAGCAGAAAGAAGACTAAGGAACTCTTTTACATAAACCAAAATAGATTATGGATGTTTATCTTTATTTAGAGGTCTTGGTTTTTATCTTAGTCAGTCTGTCTAACATTAAGAAAGATATAGATATGAAAAATAAACATGTAGATTATTATATATACATTTAAAAAGCAATTACTAGTTTTAAATAATTTACATTAATATACATTTTAACTTATTGACACAAATTTAAGTGTAATTTTGGTATATTGTACATATATATCTACTCTTGTTTAAGGTTTGTATAACTCATTAATATAGAGTTAAAATGCAAGTTAATAATCACTTGTGATAATAACTTATGTTACAATTTAGATGTATAAAATATATTTCAATTACATGTTATCATTAACATTTAAAAGAACTGCAGATTATGACATTTAGAATATTTGAAAAGCAGGATTTTTGGACATTGAGGCATGTATTCTTCTAACCCTCAACATGTATAACCATTCCCAAGACCAAGATAAACTATAGAGCTACAGTAATAAAACCAGCAGCATAATGGCATACAAACAGACTTATGTTAAAAAATGTACCTGCAGAAAATGAGAAGCTTCTGTAAGAATAAGGACACAGTCAATAAGACAAAATGACACTCCACAGAATGGGAAAATTTTTTCACCACCAAAGAAGTGACAGAGGATTCATCTATAAAATAAATAACTCAAGAATCTAGAGCTCCAAAACCAAAATTTTGCTTTTAAAAATCAGGTTCAGAGCTTAAAAAGCAAATTTTCAGAAGAACAACAACAAATGCTGGAAAGGATCTTCAAAAAGTTCTCAAAATCATGAGCCATGAGAGAAATGCAAATCAAAACAACTTTAGGTTATCACCTTACCACCTATAAGAATGGGTAAGATTAAAAATACAGAGGATCTATGCAGGAGAGATTGTGGAGTGATGGAATCAATCAATACTTCATTGTTGATGGAAGTGTAAACTTTTTTATGCTCTCTGGAATACAATATGGGTGGTGCTCTAAAAACTGGGAATCAATGAATCAAGGATTCAGCAATATCTCTTTTAGGCATAAACCGTAGGTAGCACATTTGCTCCCCAAAAGCTTTAGCTCAACTATGTTTATAGCAACATTGTAATAATAAGAACCTGGAAGCAAACTAAATGCCCCTCAACTGAAGAAAGGATCAAAAACTCTGGTACATGTACACGATGTTGTTCTACTCAGCAGTCAGAAATAAAAGATATCCTAAAATTCATAGGTAAATGGAAAAAATTGGAGAAGATATTCCTGAGCCATACATCACAAACATAGGAAGATAAGCAAGAGATGTATTTACTGGTTATTGAACTTTAAATAAAAAACCAAAGAATGTCCAAGCTACAAACCAAACCACATTGATGGTCGTTTGTATATTTTCTTTCTTAGAATTTTTCTTCTGTGGGATTATCAATTGTTTGAGGTTTCATGCATGTATCTTGTATCCTTAGTTTGGAGTTTTTCCTGTAGTGATTTCTGTAATGTTGGATTTGTGTTTAGTAATTGTTTGAACCTGTGTTTATCATGAAATATCATGCTTAGTCTACCTAGGATGATTAATAATTTTGCTGGCCATGGATATCTGGGTTGGTAGCCATATTCTTTTTTTTTTCTTTTTTTTCTTTTTTTTTCCCTTCTTTATTTTGTATTTATCAAAAAAAAAACACAGTAAAAAAAAGAAATTAAAATGTGGAAGGGTTAACAATAACTATACAGAGGATAAGAATCATAAGCATGGCTTATCAAGGGTGGAAATAGAAATAAGATTGCTACACCTATATTTTCTTTGTGTTCATCTTTCCCTCTGATTTTTTTTTCCATCCCTGTATATCTTTATTCAAGGTCCCCTCCCCCTCCCAACACATCTGGTCAGTTTTCTTCTCTGCAACTCCCCATCCCCTCCCTGGGCAGGGAGCAGACAGTCCTATGGTCCCCCTGACCCAATAATGCTTAGATCAGTCTCCACTTCTGGCCAAATCCAGTTCTTTCCCTCCTCCCTCAAGAGGTAGCCATATTCTATCAGTGTCTGATAACTTCTGTCCTGGACTTTCTTGCTTTAACCGTTCTATTTAAATGTCTGGCATTATTCTGATGGATGTACATTTACAGGTAAGTTGGTCCTTTTCCTTGTAGATGTTAACATTATTTATTTATTTTTGGTATGTTTTGTGGCTTGATTATTATATCATGTGCACATTTTTGTAGGGTCTAACCTATTTAGTGTTCGGTTAGCTTCTTCTGTCCTTATAGGCACAGCCTTCTTTAAGTTGGGGATGTTTTCTTTCATGATTTCATTGAATATATTATCTGTGTGTTTGAGCGGGTATGCTTCTCCTTCTTCCATGTTTATTACTCTCAGGTTTGCTCTTTTCATGTGTCCCAATTGTCTTGAGCATTTTGTGTTATATCTTTTATGGTATTGGTGTATTCTTTCAGAGTTTCGTTTGTATCCACTATTAAAACTTCCACTCAATTTTTCTCCCTTCCTTCACTTAGATTCTCATGGTCATGCTTGTATCTGTACTAAAAGGTAGATTTTTAATTTTTTTTCTTTATATATTTTGTTTTTATCAAGAAAAACAGGAAAATGAATTTAAAATGCGGAAAAGTTAACAATAAATCTAATGAAGATTAAAATCATAATCATGACTTATAAAGGGTGATAATGCAAATAAGATTGCTACATATATATTTACTTTGTGTTCAGCTTTCCCTCTGAATTTTTTATTCCATTCCTGTATATACTTACTCAAGGTCCCTTCCACATCCCACAACATCAGGTCATTTTTTCTTCTCCACAACTATCCATCCCCTCACTGGGCAGGGAGCAGACAGTCCTATGGTCCCACTGACACAATAATTCTTGGATAAGTCTCGACTCCTGGCAATTCCAATTTTGTTCCCCCCTCCCTCAAGAGTGAGTCAGGTGTTCCTATAGTTGGAGTGAGATCTGAAGGGTCAGTCCAGGGTGTCTCTGATCCCATGCAGTTCAGTGGTTATGGTTTGCCGCTAGAACATGCTTGGATTTATTTCTTGTTTGTTTGTTTAGAGACCACTAATGAGAGAGTACATCCCCTGCTTATCTTTCTGAGATTGTGATACCTTGCTCAGGAGGATATTCTCCATATCCATCCATTTGCCTGCGAATTTTAGGATACCATTTTTTCTTACTGCTGAATAGTATTCCATTGTGGAGATGTACCATAGTTTGGTTCCATTCTTCATTTGTGGGACAT
>PVIH01032129.1:0-10005 GCA_004025045.1 Sigmodon hispidus
TTTTACTTACATTTGAGCTTATTAATGTTGGCACTGAAAATAACAAGATATTTAAGGCTTATTATTTGAATGGATAATACCTTTTATATTATATGACTAACTCATATATATATGGATAATACTTTTTCATGTTACATGACTAACTCATATATGTCATATATATAAATTATGTTGCATTTTACAAAATAAAAAAATATATCCTTAATGATTATAATGATTTATAAACTTATAGAATATAAGGAAATATATTCTACCATAGGAAAAAATATGATTTAATTCACTAAGAAAAAATGATAAGAAAACATCAAGTTGCATGCAATTATGGTAGTAAATTAGGAGAAAATTTGGTATGAGTAATTAAATCACTTGGTAGCAAAATATGTAAGTCACTGCCATTTGAATTAAGAACATTGTGCTCTTAGGAAAAACATACCTTTTTGGTTCTTACAACTCTTTAGTCAAAAGGCACATATTAAAAGATAATTAATGAACAATAATTTTTGGAAATGTATTTGAATTAAAATTAAACAAATTTACTAAAACATTTCAATAGAGAAATTTAAGAGAGCTAGTTAATTTGAACAAAATTTAAAATGTTTAATATGAACTGGGAAATGGTGGCACATGCCTCTAATCCCAGCATATGGAGACAGAGGCAGGCAGAACTCTAACAATTTTTAGCAAGCCTGGTCTAAAGAGCTAGTTACACAACAGACAGTCCTGTCACAAAGAGAAACCCGTGTGTGTGTGTGTGTGTGTGTGTGTGTGTGTGTGTGTGTTTGTAATATGCTGCCCATTATTTTCAGTTTCTATAATTTGGATATTTGAATGAAATTATCTCTAAGAATCCTCAAAACACTTTGGAGGCAAAGCCAGGTGGATCTTAGTGAGTTTGAGGCTAGTGTGTTCAACAGAGTTCCAAGATAGGCAGTGATACTTAGAGAAGACCTCGATACAACAAACAAAACAAAATGAATCCCAAAAAAACTTAAAAAATAAAAATAAATCAAAAGAAATGTTGATGGTTATGGTGATTGATGTGAAAAGGGTAAAAAATAAAGACATTTGTTTCAAGGTTTAGTCAAAAAGTATACATGGCAATAAATACATTCTATGATGCTATTATATCCTAAAGGGGTTTATTTGACAGGTATACACATGATAGATACTGTATACAAAGACATTTAATGTATAGCTAGAATACTTGGTACTCATGGAACCCACAGATTTGCAGGATCAAGCTCAAGATATGACTAGAGCCAAACTGCTCAATACACAGGCTTGAAGAGATGTTTTAGCAATTAAGATGATTTGCTGTTCTTTCAGAAAACCCAATTTATGTTCCAGAATTCATGCAGCAGCTCAAAACTATCAGTAAATCCTAGTTTCAAAGGGTCTCAATATTTTCTGACCTCTGTAGGCACTTGGCACGTGTACTGTACATTCCCACATACAAAATAAAAATAAATAAATCTTTATTTAAAACATATTCAGTAGCAGTGTTTTTAATGTGACCTTTATATAGAAAAGAATGTTTTGCTGTTGGACAGCCTGTGTTACATAGGATAACTTTCCTCCCTTCCTATACTGCTAAACTGATGCACTGAAGTAGAAGAAACTGTCATTGAAATCACTTTCATTTTCTTTGGTTCTAATGTGTCAACTTTAATGAAAAATGTCGCATAAGGCTAAAAATCACCAAGAGAATGTGGTATTCTCCACACACCACTTCCACCTGTTGGCAGTCACTGCCAACACCCTGCTGTAACTACTCAGGAATGTGGGTCAGGACCAAGAGTTCACTCATTGAAAAGTCTTAAAAGGAGACCTTGGAAATTGAGTTCTGAAAAGTATCAGTGAGACCTTAGAAGAACATTTTCCCTCATAACTTATATAGTAACCATATACAAAGGGAGAAACCTAATGGACATGGCTTGTTGATGAAATACTAAAAAAGTCAAGATTGATGGCATATAGAAATTGAGGTGGGAAACATTAACAGGCAGTGGAGGACCTGATATACCATACCAGCATTCAGACAGTACCAGGCAGCTCAGCAGTCACTGAAGTTACTAGTCTGAAAGTAATATGACAGGATTTGTTTGCAATAATAATAAGATTGATAGTGATTGAAAGGTAGTGCTAAGAAACAATTGGTAAAGGAATGGCCGTTTATGTGATATGTCAGGGACAAGAAGCCATCCAACCCAGACAGCCTGGACAGAGAGTAACCTTGAGTCAATGTCCTTTTCAAAGCTCTGCAGTTCATTATAAGGCCCATTATGTGTGGATCAGTAAGGAAAGCACAGTATATTAGGAGCTTAGGAACATTGTTGATGCTCCATTTACTGGGACTATAAATTAGCAAACTAAATTTCAAAAATTAAATGTCTATTATTGAAAAAATTCTCAAAACACATTATGGTAAAAAAATCATAATTTAACACATATTTTGACAAGATGCATATAAGTGGAATAATTACTTTTGGATTAATAAAGACAAATATAATTTTATAGAAAGTGAAAAGTGGTCAACAACCTTTTTAAAGTCATTAACCAGTGAGAGAGTGTTTTTGATTATTAGTTGTTGTTGTTTCTTTGTTTTGGTTTTGGTTTTGTCTTAAAAACAACAGCAGCAAAACAATTGTAATGTTCAGACCTGGTAAAGTAGAAAATAAGGCAGTGTTCTTGGGAAGACTTGCTAGACCCTTTATTCCTATATAAATGAGATACATGTTCTATGTAGGACTGACCTACCTAATATGATAAGAATACTTTAAAACTATGATATGATAGATATAACCACAATATGGTCAGTTATATCTGAGTAAAAGGGGTATTATTAAATTTTTACAAAGAAATAATATTATGAAGTAAAACTGTTAGACTAATGTAAACTTTTCCTGAACTCTGGGAGACTACTGGGCTGTAGACACTTATAACATGTTTCATTTTTATTTAGGGAAACTAAGTGAACAAAAGTGATTAACAGAAATAGACTAAGAAAATACAAATATTCTGGGCTAAGGAGATAGGAAAATAACAGAGGGAATATGTAGCATGCACCAAGCCCTAGGCCCAATCCCCAGTGCAATAAAAATATGCATTCCTTAATTACATCAAAAATCAAATAATTTTAATTATGTTTCAGCTAAATAGCTACAATGAGACTTGGTTGTACATATTTAAACTAAAATCACTGGGCTTTGAGATAAAAATTTCATTCTCTGTCTGTTTCTAGATTGGCAAAGGTCCATGAACTTTTTGACTTGGATCATGCTTGGAACTGTGAGTTATTAATGCATTCCTAGCTTGGAAGCTCATAATTGAACCCTTTCTTTAAAATATAAGTTGAAAACCTATTGCACTTTCTTCCAAGAAGCTCCAAAACTATTTTTATTTATTGAAAACATAGACTTAAGCTTTTCTTTTAAAACTATAGGCAAATAGAAGAAAGTAAAAACTCACTTGGTAATGAGACTATGAACCTATGGTTAATTTACTGTTGTGCTAATTTAAGAGTTATCTTTTGTACTATAGTCAATAACCTTAGTATTAGAACTTCACTAGTTTTTTAATATAAAGATAAAATTGTTTTATAGTAATATGAGTACTGAGAAATCTCTAATGTCTTTCAATAAAATATATAAACTCAGAAATAATTCTTTCTATAATAACATTGTATCTGTATAAATGTGACACTAGGAGAACTGAGGATCTTTTCTGATTTGATCATTTTTGTGTATAATTTTTACATTGATGCTCAAATAATTACAAAATCTATAGGGTTGGCAAAATGGTTCAGTGGTAAAGGTGTTTACCACACAATCCTGGCAATCTGAGTCAAACCCAAACCCCACACAAAACTGGAAAGAGAAAAGAGAGTCTAAAATGTCCTCTGACCTCTAGTTCCACAGCAAATATCATGCCACACAGACATTAATAAATGATAAATAAATATATACATATCAGCAAACATGTTTCTATTTGCTTTGTATTTTATTTGGGTTAGTAAAATTTTTACATTCCCAGACCAATTATAAAATTTAAAACATATCTTTAAATAAAAAATGATAGCCTTAATTTTCTCATGCATTAAGTTCTACTACAGGAAAATAAAATCAAGTGCTTCCAAATATCTGGACAGTTAATTCAAATACAAGTATCAGTAACTGAAAATCAATGTTTGTATTACATATATAACATAAGTTACAATGAAATAATTTAGAAATAATTATCTGTATGATAGTATCAGAATGATAGTACCAAATTTGAGAAGCTCTTCTCTTTTTAGACAATAAAGAATTCATATTTTCTGATGCAGGTATTTTAAATGATCTAAACAGAGAAGGGGCAGCCATTTAGTGAAATAGCAAAACTACATATGAAAAAAAGTAGTATTATTTTTTCTAATATGAGTTTTCAGATAAGTTAATCACTTCAATAAGGAGAAACTTATTTTCTTGTCATTAATTTCTATAGCATTGAAAGTAAATGATTGTAGGGCTATGCAAAACCTATCCCTGAACTCTGAGCCATGAGGCAAGGCTTGTGGTTGCTGGCTGTACATTCTGTGCTTAACACCCAGTTCCAGTAAGTTTCTGGCTTTTATGCCTGTGAGAGTTAGAAAAGAAAGTTTAAATTGTTTACTCCAAGTCAGTAATTTTCCTGCCACCTGGGGAATTTCCACTGTGCTCTGCCCCAGGTATTTAAGTCCGACTCCTAGTCTCATTAAACAGCATTCTTCTGGCACAAATGACCCAAGTCTTTTGTGTCTTTAATCTCCAGACTCATGACTAACTTGCCAATTACCCAGGTAGCACAGATGAAGAAAGACTGGGAATTTGAGATACCCTGAAAGACTACCCTCAGGAGCTGGCCAGCAGGTAAGATAAAAGTTGAGGATGAGTTGAAGTATGGTTACTAGTAACTCAGTACAGATTTTAAGCAAACAGTTAGCTACACTTTTAAAGAAACAAGGCATCACTATTAAGATAAAGCCTGCACAAGAATTTATTAAGGTTGTACTTGAACATAGTCCCTGATTTGCCCAGGCAGGGGATTTTACTATTCCACACTGGGAACATGTAAAGGGAAATTTGCAAAGGGCACTGCAAGAGCATATTGCAGAGGAATTTTCCATAGCCACCTTTTCAGTTTGACATTCAGTAAAAGATGTGCTTTTGAGAACCAATGTGAAAGTAAGAGAAAACCTCAAGGAGCTGTCACAAACCTTTGAAAAGATTCTAGGTGAAGAGTCTGGCAAATCTATAAGGGACTTTGAAGAAGAAAATATTAAGAGTTTGGGAAAAGAGGTTGAGGAGGAGAAAGTAATTTTAGAGGAAAAAATTAGACTGCTGAAGAAAATAGAGGAGGAAGCAAAAAATTAAGCTCCCAAAAATGTAGAGTCATGTCCGTGTCAACTGAATCCATTTCATATATGTAATCCATTTGTTGTGTCCTTAGCTCCAGTGGACTTAGAGAAGGGAATTAGACATTTTTCAGAAAGACTAGAAGAAATGAATGTTGAGAGGTACTTGTACACAGTTGTAGTTGTTGACACACAGGGACAGAGTGTCTGGCAGCATAATGCCCAAGCCTTTAAGAATACTAAACAACTAAAGGAGGCAGTCATGGCCTATGGACCCCAGGCCCTTTTACAATGGCATTGGTACAATCCTTTGAAAGTATTAACCTTATTTCTGAGTGAATGGATGCAGCTGTGGAGAGCATGTCTATCTGGAGGTAACTATTTCTGAGCACTGCATAATGCCGCTGCAGGATTTCCATAGCACAATACTGAAATGCTTGCAAAATCAGGTACATAAGCATATCTTACAGTGCAAGCTGCCTATGATTCTGGGGTATATGCTCAGATTGCTGCTGCTGCTACCCACATGTGGAAGGCCCTACCAAATAAGGGTGCTGGAGAACATGCATATAAAGACTTTCAGAGACCTTCTGAGCCTTATGCTGATTTTGCAGATCAATTGCTGCAATTGGAAGGGCACATCTTTAGAGATTTGAATGCTGTTAAACCTGTCATTAAACAATTGGTTTTTGAAAATGCTAATAAATATTGCCAGGAGGCAATATGCCCTTATAAGCATAAAAACTTAAATGCTTACATTAAATTGAGTAAGGATATCAGTAACTCACATATCCTGGGCCAAGTGATTGCCTCTGCCATGTGGGGGAATTCAGGAGGGGCTAGGCTAAAAACTTGTTTTAAATGTGGCCAGTCAGGACATTTCCAAAAAAAATTGTCCCAACACTAATAACAGTGGGATCCTGCTAAAAGGAATGCCAGAAAATTGTCCAAAATGCCAGAAAGGGGCTCATTGGGCTAATGAGTAATGGTCTAAAACTGATGCTAAAGGTACACTACTTCCTGTGTTAGGAAACAGGAGGAAAGGACCTCCCCAGGTCCCCAAACAAGTATACAGGCCAATGAGCACCCTAGGTGCACCAATCAAATTTTTGTTCCTCAGAGATACACTACACAATTCACGACCTTATCTGCGGCATCCCAGAGTATGGTGGATTGGACCTCAGTGCTGCCTCCTGAACAGTACTAACATCAAGATGGGAGTACAGTTATTGGGGACTGGAGTTTTGGTCCTCTCCCTGAAGGGTCAGTAGTAATTATACTAGGCAGAAGTAGTTCAGCATTTAAGGGAAATAGGTTTGTTCCAGGTATGATAGATTTAGATTATACTGGAGAACTGAAAGTTATGGTGGAAGTGGCTGTAGGAGTTTTAGTTATTCCTCAGGGAGCTAGGTTTGCACTGTTGGTGCTGTTACCCATGTTTAGGTCTATCAATCCCTTCTTGCTACCTAAAAGAGATGATCAAGGTTTCAGCTCCATCGGGTCTCCTCAAGCCTTGAAGAAAGGCTTACCTTTACTCTGACCATAAATGAAAAAAGATTTAGAGAGCTCGCTGACACCGAAGCTGATTCTTCTGTTAAAGCTAAAAGTCATTGGCCTGTTGCCTGGCTGCTGCAACCCTCTACCATTTTACAGGGTAAGGGAGTAGCTGGCTCCCCAGAATGTAGCTCTATGGGCTGATGATGAAGGACATTCAGAAGTGTTCAAATCCTTTGTCCTTGAGTACCTTTCACTAAACCTCTGGGCCCCGGATGTATTACAAGCAATGGGAGTGGTTTCGACTACCAAACTCCTTCAGAGAATGTTGGCTAATCAGGGATTTGTTCCTGGAAAGGGGCTTGGCCAGGAGCAGAGAATCATGTGGTTCAGCAAGTTCCTGAAGAAAGGACAGGATAAGAAATTTTTTCTTAGGGGCCATTGTGGAGCAGCCTGCACCTAGAACTATTTAGTAGAAAACAACTAAACCTTTGTGGATTGATCAATGGCCCCTTAGTAAGGAGAAACTGCAGGCTACTGAGTCCTTGGTACAAGAACAACTATAATCAGGAAATATTGTCCCTTCTATCTCACCCTAGAATACACACATTTTTGTGAGTAAGAAGAAATCAGGCAAATGGAGATTGTGCCAAGACCTCCAAGGTATGAATGCATGCATGTAAATTATGGGAGCCATGCATCCAGGTTTGCCTCAACCAGTGGGAATTCCTGTGGGCTATTATTTATTAGTTAGAGATATCACAGGTTGTTTCTTTACAATTCCTCTTCATCCTGATGATTCAGATAAATTTGCTTTTAGTGTCCCTTCTACTAATTATCAGGAGCCTTATAAAAGGTTTCAGTGGATTTTTCTTCCTCAAGGGATAGCAAACAGACCTACCATTTGCCACATGTAGGTTTCCCATGCTTTATTTTCTATCAGACATAGATATCCTGACTTGTATATCATCCACTATATGGATGTCATTTTTATAAAATATTTTAGGCAGATCAAGAAATTTTATTAGAGCTACAGCCTCTGTAGAACCCCAACAGAAGAGATGAGTTACCATCCTCCCAGCTTACCAACTAGGCCAGCTATAACAATCCCTAGGTCTCAGAAACAAGGTATAAAGCATGCTCCCTTAAATCATCTCAGCAGAGGGTGCAGGCAAACAAGTATGGCCCCTGCCTGCAAGCCTGATTATCTATACCCCTACTGGACCTCCTACCCCATAAGCCTCAATTCATTTCCCAAAATCAATCATCTGCCCAACTTGCCTATCTGAGACAGAGCATCTGGAGAGACCTCCATCACAAGAGTGGCTTCATGAAACACATCTCTAGAGTGCTTCTTCACAAGAGCTTTAGCTGCAGTTCTCAATTTCTCCCTGAGAAAAGGATTCCACTGCCTCTGAGTTTTCCAATTGCACCAAGAACTCCTAGTAGACCAAACACAGTTTGCTGAAACACAGATACTTTCAGCTATCAGCAAAAGAGATGGGTAGACACCAGTTCAAAAATTAGTTCAACAATATGAAGAATATGGCATAACAAGAAACTAGTAGATTTACAACAGTAAGACCTAAACATCCAAATATAGAAGAAGAGAAAAAATGACCTTAAAAATATCTTTATGAAAATGATAGAAATTGGTGCTACCTGCAGAGCGAGTCCCAGCGCACTCTGTAGAAGGCACAAATAAAGTCTGCCTGTCATGTTCCTCCAGCTGCTGCTGAGGGAATTTGCACAGCTACCCACCTCCACCTCCAACTGAGTGAAAAGATAACGACTGGGGTCCCTGAAGGACACACACAGACTCAGACCCCGCCCAGAGGTGAGGAGGGGTCACCAGGCCCAAGCACCTATATCCCAGCCAAGGAGGGAGAGTTGAGGTCCCATTGTTTCTGATTCCACTTCCAGGACCACGTGCTGTCTGCAGAGCAAGTCCCAGCACACTCTGTAGCAGGCACAGATAAAGTCACCTGTCACCATAACCCCAGCTACTGCTGAGGGAATTTGCATGGCTGCCCACCTACACCTCCAACTGAGCAAACAGATAACGACAACAGTCCCTGAAGGACAGACTCAGACCCCGCCCAGAGAGGAGACAGGAGTCAAACAAGCCCGAGTGCCACAATTGACCAGGAGGCCACCTAATTGAGAACAACTGAAGCCATGGGCAAACGTCACTGCAAAAACTTACATAATAATACAAAGAACAAGAAGGTAACTCCAGAAGAAAGTGGTGATCTTACAAATACAAGACCTGAACTCAGCAATGAAGAGGAAACAGAAGGAAGCAACACAAAAAATTCCTTTTTGATCATCATCAAAGCTTGTAGTGGGAAATCATGGATTGTACAGGTGTGGGAGGGGCATGGTCTGCAGAGATGGAAGCCGAGCACGGAGAGAGGGGCGGGTCGGTATGGGTCGGTACGGCAGCTTGGCGTGTTGCTAAAACTTCATTTTGTAAGTGATTCTAACAAAATAAACTTTATTTAAAACATACCTCTTGGTGGCGGGTTTTTACCGTGATAATTGGCACCTGAACGCGAGGCTAATTCCACAAACCTGCCGGGTTCACGCCTGTGGACGGAGCTAGTCTGACCGCCCCACCAGATTCCATGCCCGCGCACGCTGCATGCTTTGGCCCCCATCTGAGTGCACAAGTATTCAGTATAGCAGCCAGGAAGGAATCTGCATCTGGAAGAACTCCTGAGACCCAGTTCTGATGGTGCATGCCTGGTAGGATTTGTTGGAACATTTAACAGAGACCCCCTCAGCTGAATCACCCCGTTTCAAGCACCATTGCTGCTTCACTACGACACCTGCTGACCGTAAGTCCTCATTACATCTGAGTAAGGCAAAAATTTTTTCTTTTCTTCTAAAATGTCCGATCAGATAAATGTTCACAATTTTACTCACTTTTTCACAATGATGATAGAGGATTATTTCCAGGATTACGCATTTGGAGGTTATCTCCACCCAGGAGTCCTTTTGCTTTTCTGTGTGATAATATATTTCTTACCTACTTATTTTAAGGGATCTCAGCATAGAGAGTATGAAGCTAAGATGTCTGGCATGGATGAACGTATTAAGACATTCCAGAAACTCATTGTTTCCATGGAAGAGAGGTC
>PVIH01032130.1:0-10003 GCA_004025045.1 Sigmodon hispidus
ATCATAATGTCCCACTGTCACACTATAATGCACCACCGTTATATCATCATGCCCCACTTTCACATCATATTACCCCATTGTCAAATCAAAATGCCCCACAGTTACATCATAATGTTGTACTATCACATCATAATTCCCCACTGTTACATCATAATGTCCCACTGTCACCTCATAATGTCCCATTGTCACATCATAATGCCCCCTGTCACATCATAATGCCCCACTGTCAAATCATAATTCCCCTCTGTCACATCATAATGCCCCTCTATCAAATCACAATGACCCATTGTCACATCATTATGTCCCTCTGTTACATCATAATGTCCCACTGTCACATCATAATGCCCCCCTGTCACATCATAATGACCGACTGTCAAATCATAATTCCCAACAGTCACATCATAATGCCCCACTATCACATCATTATGACCCATCGTCACATCATTATGTCCCTCTGTTACGTCATAATGTCCCACTGTCACATCATATTGTCCCAATGTCACAACATAATGGCATACTGTCAAAACATAATTCCCCACTGTCACATCATAATGCCCGACTGTCACATCACAATACCCCACTGTCACATAATAATGTCCCTCTGATACATCATCATGTCCCACTCTCACATCATAATATCCCACTGTCACATCATATGCCCCACTGTTAAATCAAAATGCACCACTGTCGAATCATAATGCAGCTCTGACACATCATAATGCCCCACTGTCACATCACAATGACCACTGTCACTTCATAATACCCCATTGTCACATCATAATGCACCACTTTTACATCATAATGCACAATGTTTCATCATAATGTCCCACTGTCACAACATAATGCACAACTGTTACAACAAAATGCACCACTGTTACATCATAATGTCCCACTGTCATATTATAATGTCCCTCTGTTACATCATAATGTCCCACTGTCACATCAAAATACCCCACAGTCACATCATAATGTCCCACTGTCACATCATAATGCCCCACTGACATCTTAATGAACCACTGTCACATCATAATGCCCCACTGTCACATCACAATGCCCCAGTTTCACATCATAATGTCCCTCTGTTACATCATAATGCACCACTTTTACACCATAATGTCCCACTGTCACATCATAATGCCCCACTGTTTCATCATAATGTCCCACTGTCACATCATGATGCCCCACTGTTACATCATAATGTCACACTGTCACATAATAATGCCCCACTGTTACATCCTAATTTACCAGTGTCATATCATAATGCACCAACGTCACATCATAATGCTCCTCTGTCAAATCATCATGTTCCATTGTCACATCAAAATGTCCCACTGTCACTTCATAATACCATACTGTTACATCATAATGTCCCACTGAGTCATCATAATGCACAACTGTTACTTCATAATATAACACTGTTAATTCATAATGTCCGACTGTCAAATCATAATGCCCCACAGTTACATCATAATGTCCCACTGTCACATCATAATTCCCCACTGTCACAGCATAATTTCCCACTTTCACATCATAATGCCCCACTGTCAAATCATAATGCCCAACTGTCACATCATAATGTCCCACTGTTACATCATTTTATCCCACTGTCACATCATAATGCCACACTGCCACATCATAATGCCCCACTGTTACAACATAATTCCCCACTGGTACATCATAATGTCCCACTGTAAATCATAATTTCCCACTGTAACATCATAATGCCCCACTGTCACATCATAATACCTCACTGTGACATCATAATGCCCCACTGTCACATAATAATATCCCACTGTTACATCATAATGCACCCCTGAGACATCCTAATGCCCCACTGTCAAATCATAATGTCACACTGTCACATCATAATGTCCTACTGTCACATCATAATGCCTCACTGTTGCATCATAATGTCCCACTGTCACATCATAGTGTCCACTGTCACATCATAATGTCCCACTGACACATCATTTTGCCCCACTGTCACATCATAATGCCCCACTGTCAAATCATAATGCCCAACTGTCACATCAAAATGCCCCACTCTCACTTCACAATGCCCATTGTGACATCATAATGCCCCTCTGTTACATCATAATGCAGCACTGTTACATCATAATGTCCCATTGTCACATCATAATGTCCCACTGTCACATCATAATGCCCCACAGTCTCATCATATAATCTCACTGTCACATCATACTCCCCACTGTTTCATCATAATGCCCCACTGTCATATCACAATGCATCACTGTCACATCATAATGCCCCATTGTCACACCATAATGTTCCACTGTCACATCATAATGCCCTTCTGTTACATCATCATGCCCCACAGTCACAAAATAATACCCCATTGTCACAAAAAATGCCCTAATGTTACATAATAATGTCCCACTGTCACATCATAATGCACCACTGTTACATAATCATGACCCACTGTCACATCATAATACCCCATTGTCACATCATAATTCCCCCTCAGTTACATCATAATGTTCCACTGTCAAATCATAATGCCCCACTTTTACAATATCATGCACCACTGTTACATCATAATGTCCCATTGTCACATCATAATGTCCCACTGTCACATTATAATGCCCCACTGTCACATCATATTGCCCCACAGTCTCATAATATTATCTCACTGTCACTTCATATGCCCCACTGTTTCATCATAATGCCCCACTGTCATATCATAAAGCATCACTGTCACATCATCATGCCCCATTTTCACATCTTAATGTTCCACTGTCACATCATAATGCCTTTCTGTTACATCATCATGCCCCACTGTCACACCATAATACCCCATTGTCACAAAATAATGCCATACTTTTACATAATAATGTCCCAATGTCACATCATAATGCCCCACTGGAATATCATAATGCACCACTTTTACATCATCATGACCCACTGTCACATCATAATACCCAATTGTCACATCTAAATGCCCCACAGTTACATCATAATGTTCCACTGTCAAATCATAATGTTCCACTGTTACATCATCATGCCCCACTGTCGCATCATAATAACCCATTGTCACAAAATAATGCCCCACTGTTACATCATAATGTCCCACTGTCAAATAATAATGCCTCACTGTCCCATCATAATGCCCCATTGTCACTTCATAATTCCCCACTGTCACATCATATGTCCCACAGTTAATTTAAAATGCCCCACTATCACATCATAATGCTTCACTGTCACATCACAATGCCCCACTGAAACTTCATAATACTTTATGGTCACATCATAATGCATCAGTGTTACATCATAATACCCCACTGTTACATTATAATTTATCTCTGTCATACTATTATGTCTCACTGTTACATCATAATGTCCAACTGTAACATCACAATACCCCTCTGTCACATCATAATGTCCCACGGTCACATCATAATGCCCCACTGTCACAACATAATTCCCTACTGTTACATTATAATGTCCCACTATCACAACATCATGTCCTACTGTAACATCACAATACCCCACAGTCACATCATAATGCCCCACTGTCACATCATATGCCCCACTGTCACCTCATAATACCCTATTGTCACATCATCATGCACCACTGTAACATCATAATGTCTCACTTTTACATCTTAATGTCCCACTGTCACATCATAATGCACAACTGTTACTTCATAATGCACCACTGTTACATCATAATGTCCCACTGTCATACTATAGTGACCCACTGTTACATGATAATGTCCCACTGTCACATCACAATAGGTCACTGTCACATCATAAGGTCCCACTGTCACATCAGAATTCCTCAATGTCACAACATAATTCCCCCCTGTTAAATCATAATGTCCCACTGTCACATCATAATGCCACACTGTTACATCATAATGCCCTACTGTTCCAACATAATTCTCCACTGTTACATAATAATGTCCCACTGTCACATCATAATGCCACACTTTAACATCATAATGCCCCACTGTAACATCATAACACCTTGCTGTCACATAATAATGCCCCAATGTCACATCGTAATTCCCCACTTTCACATCATAATGCCCCACTGTCACATCATCATTCCCCACTGTCACATCATAATACCCCATTGTCACATCATAATGCCCCACAGTTACATCATAATGTTCCACTGTCACACCATAATGCCCCACTGTTACAAAATAATGCTCCACTGTCACATCATAATGACCCAATGTTACATCATAATGCCCCACTGTTACATCATAATGTCCCACTGTAACATCATAATGCCTACTGTTACATCATAATGCACCACTGTTACATCATAATGCCCCACTGTTACATCATAATGCCCCACTGTTACATCATGATGTCCTACTGTCACACCATAAGGCCTCACTGTTACATCATAATGTCCCACTGTCAAAATACAATGACCCACTGTTACATTATAATGCCTTACTGTCACATCATAATGT
This sequence comes from Sigmodon hispidus, assembly GCA_004025045.1. Taxonomy (NCBI): domain Eukaryota; kingdom Metazoa; phylum Chordata; class Mammalia; order Rodentia; family Cricetidae; genus Sigmodon; species Sigmodon hispidus. The sequence goes on from PVIH01032130.1 coordinate 4,449, forward strand.
CCCAGTGTCACACTATAATGCACCCCTGTTATATCACCATGCTCTACTGTTACATCATATTACCCCATTGTCACATCAAAATGCCCCACAGTTACATCATAATGCTGCACTGTCACATCATAATTCCCCACTGTTACATCATAATGTCCAACTGTCACCTCATAATGTCTCAATGTCACATCATAATTCCCCCCTGTCACATCAAAATGTACCACTGTCAAATCATAATTCTCCACTGTCACATCATAATGCCCCACTATCACATCAAAATCACCCATTGTCACATCATTATGTCCCTCTGTTACGTCATAATGTCCCACTGTCACATCATATTGTCCCTCTGTCACATCTTAATGCCCCACTGTCACATCATTATGCCCCACTGTCACATCATAATATCATACTGTCACATCATATGCCCCACTGTTAAATATAAATGCCCCACTGTCACACCATAATGCAACTCTATCACATCATAATGCCCCAATGTCACATCACAATGCCCCACTGTCACTTCATATTACCCCATTGTTACATCACAATGCCCCACTGTTACACCATAATGCCAAACTGTTCCATCATAATTTCCAACTGTCACATCATAATGCACAATTGTTACTACATAATGCACCACTGTTACATCATAATGTCCCACTGTCATACTATTATGTCCCACTGTTACATCATAATGTCCAACTGTAACATTACAATACCCCACTGTCACATCATAATGTCCCACTGTCACATCATAATGCCCCACTGTCACAACATAATTCCGTACAGTTACATCATAATGTCCCACTGTAACATCATAATGTCCCACTGTAACATCACAAGAACCAACTGTCACATCATAATGTCCCACTGTCACATCATAATGCCCCACTGTCACAACATGATTCCCTACTGTCACATCATAATGCCCCACTGTCACATCATAATGTCATAGTGTAACATCATAATACCCCACTGTCACATAATAATGTCCCAATGTCACATCAAAATGCCCCAATGTCACAACATAATTCCCTACTGTTACAACATAATGTCCCACTGTTACATCATAATGTCCTACTGTAACATCACAATACCCTACAGTCACATCATAATGTCCCACTGTAACATCACAATACCCCACTGTCACATCATAATGTCCCACTGTCACATCATAATGCCCCACTGTCACAACATAATTCCGTACTGTTACATCCTAATGTAACACTGTCACATTATAATGCCACACTGTCACATCATAATTTCCCACTGTCACATCCTAATGTCCTTCAGTCAAATCATAATTCCCTACTGTTACATCATAATGTCCCACTGACACCTTATAATGCCACACTGTCACATCATAATACCTCACTGTCAAATCATAATGCCCCACTGTAATATCATAATGCCCCAATGTCACATCATAATGCCACACTGTCACATCATAATGCTCCATTGTCACCTCACAATTTCCCACTGTCAAATCACAATGCCCCACTCTCACATCATAATATCCCATTGTCACATCATAATGCCCAACTGTTACATCATAATGTCCCACTGTCACATCATAATGCCCCACTGTTACATCATAATGCCCCACTGTTACATCACGATGTTCCACTGTCACACCATAAGGCCTCACTGTTACATCATAATGTCCCTCTGTCAAAATACAATGACCCACTATTACATTATAATGCCTCACTGTCTCATCATAATGTCCCACTATCACACTATAATGCACCACTCTTATATCATCATGCCCCACTGTCACATCATATTACCCCATTGTCACACCAAAATGCCCCAGAGTTACATCATAATGTTGCACTGTCACATCATAATTCCCCACTGTTACATCATAATGTCCCACTGTCACCTCATGATGTCCCAATGTCACATCATAATGCCCCCCTGTCACATCATAATGCCCCATTGTCATATCATAATTCCCCACTGTCACATCATAATGTCCCACTATCACATCACAATGACCCATTGTCACATCATTATGTCCCTCTGTTACGTCATAATGTCCCACTGTCACATCATAATGTCCCACTGTCACATCTTAATGCCCCACTGTCACATCATAATGCCCCCCTGTCACATCATAATGCCCCACTTTCACATCACAATGCCCCATTGTCATATCATAATGTCCCTCTGTTACTTCAGAATGTCCCACTCTCACATCATTTTGTCCCAGTGTCACATCTTAATGCCCCACTGTCACATCATAATGTCCCACTGTCACACTATAATGCACCACTGTAATCATCATAATGCCCCACTGTCACATCATATTACCCCATTGTCACATCAAAATGCCCCAGAGTTACATCATAATGCCCCACTGTCACATCATAATGCCCAACTGTCACATCATAATATCCCACTGTCACATCATATGCCCCACTGTTAAATCAAAATGCCCCACTGTCACATCATAATGCCCCACTGTCACATCAAAATAACCCACTGTCACATCAGATGCCCCGCTGTTATATATAAATGCCCCACTGTCACATCATAATTCAACTCTGTCACATCATAATGCCCCAATGTCACATCACAATGCCCCACTGTCACTTCATAATATCCCATTGTCACATCACAATGCACCACTGTTACACCATAATGCCAAACTGTTACAATATAATGCACAACTGTTACAACATAATGCACCACTGTTACATCATAATGTCCCACTGTCATATTATAATGTCCCACTGTTACATCATAATATCCCACTGTCACAACATAAATCCCCACTGTCACAATGTAATGTTCCACTGTCACATCATAATGCCGCACTGTCACATCACAATGCCCAACTGTCACGTCATAATACTTCACTTTCACATCATAATGTCCCAAGTCACATCATAATGCACAACTGTTACATCATAATGTCCCACTGTCACATCATAAAGCCCCACTGTTACAATATAATGTCCCAATGTCACATCATAATGCCACACTGTCATACCATAATGCCCACTGTCAAATCTTAATTCCCCACTGTCACATTATAATAGCCCACTGTCACATCATAATATCCCACTGTCACATCATATGCCCCACTGTTAAATCAAAATACCCCACTGTCACATCATAATGCAACTCTGTCACATCATAATGCCCCACTGTCACATCACAATAACCCACTGTCTCATCATAATGTCCCACTTTCACATCATGATGCCCCACTGTCACATCATAATGCCCCACTGGCGTATTACAATGCCCCACTGTCACTTCATAATACCCCATTGTCACATCATAATGCACCACTCTTACACTATAGTACACCTCTGTTACATCATAATATCCCACAGTCACATCATAATGCCCCCATGTTACATCATAATGCACCACGGTCACATCATAATGCCCCACTGTTACATCATAATGTCCCATTGTCACATCATAATGTCCCACTGTCACATCATAATGAACCACTGTCACATCATAATGCCCCACAGTCTCATCATATTATCTCACTGCCACATCATATGCTGCAATGTTTCTTTATAATGCCCCACTGTCATATCATAATGCCTCTCTGTTACATCATAATGCCCCACTGTCACATCATAATGTTCCACTGTCACTTCTTAATGCCCTTCTGTTAAATCATCATAACCCACTATCACACCATAATACCCCGTTGTCACAAAATAATGCCCTACTGTTACATCATCATGCCCCACTGTCACATCATAATGCACCACCGTTATATCATCATGCCCCACTGTCACATCATAATACCCCATTGTCACTTCATAATGCCCCACAGTTACATCATACTGTTGCACTGTCACATCATAAAGCCCCAGTGTTACATCATCTTGCCCCACTGTCACATCATAATACCACATTGTCACAAAATAATGCCCCACTGTCACATCATAATGCCCCACTGTTAAATTATAATGCCCCACTATCACATCATAATGCAACTCAGTCACATCATAATGTCCCACTGTCACATCACAATGCCCCACTGTCACTTCATAATACCCTATTGTCACATCATCATGCACCACTGTTACATCATAATGCCTCACTTTTACATCATAATGACCCACTGTCACATCATAATGCCACACTGTCACATCATAATGCCCCACTGTTCCAACATAATTCCCCATGCTTACATCATAATGCCTCACTGTCACATCATAATGCTCCATTGTCACATCATAATGTCCCACTCTCACATCATAATGATCTTCTGTTACTTCATAATTCTCCCAGGTCACATCCTAATGCCCCACTGTCACATCATAATGTCCCATTGACACATCATAATGTCCCACTCACATTATAATGCCCCACTGTCACAACATAATGCCCCACAGTGTCATAATATTATCTCACTGTCACTTTATACGCCCCACTGTTTCATCATAATGCCCTACTGTCATATCATAATGCATCACTGTCACATCATAATGACCCATTGTCACATCATAAGGTTCCACTGTCACATCATAATGCCCTTCTGTTACATCATCATGCTCCACTGTCACACCATAATGCACCACTTTTACATCATCATGACCCACTGTCACATCATAATACCCTATTGTCACATGATAATGCCCCACAGTTACATCATAATGTTCCTCTGTCAAATCATAATGCTCCACTGTTACATCATCATGCCCCACTGTCGCATCATAATAACCCATTGTCACAAAATAATGCCCCACTGTTACATCATAATGTCCCACTGTCACATAATAATGCCTCATTGTCCCATCATAATGCCCCATTGTCAATTCATAATTCCCCACTGTCACATCATATGTCCCACTGTTAAATTAAAATGCCCCACTATCACATCCTAATGCAACTCTGTCACATCATAATGCTCCACTGTCACATCACAATGCCCCACTGAAACTTCATAATACTCCATGGTCATATCATAATGCACCATTGTTACATCATAATACCCCACTGTTACATCATAATGTCCCACTGTCATACTATTATGTCCCACTGTTACATCATAATGTCCAACTGTAACATCACAATACCCCACTGTCACATCATAATGTCCCACTATCACATCATAATGCCCAACTGTCACAACATAATTCCCTACTGTTACATTATAATGTCCCACTATCACATCATAATGTCCTACTGTAACATCACAATACCCCACAGTCACATTTTAATGTCGCACTGTAACATCACAATACCCCACTATCACATCATAATGTCCCACTGTCACTTCATAATGCCCCACTGTCACAACATAATTCTGTACTGTTACATCATAATGTCCCACTGTTACATCATTATGTCCCACTGTAACATCACAAGAACCAACTGTCACATCATAATGTCCCACTGTCACATCATAATGCCCCACTGTCACAACATGATTCCCTACTGTCACATCATAATTTCCCACTTTCACATCATAATGTCCCTCTGTCACAATATAATTCCCTACTGTTACATCATAATGTCCCACTGTCACCTTATAATGCCACACTGTCACATCATGATACCTCACTGTCACATCGTAATGC
>PVIH01032131.1:0-10028 GCA_004025045.1 Sigmodon hispidus
AACTAACTGTAAATAACTAACCTTAATTCAGTAACCAACAATAAACTACCAATCCTAATCACTCACCAACAATAACCAACTAAACAACACTAACTCACTAAATGTTCCCACTAACAGCCATAAACCACTAACCCTAATTCACTAATCAGCCCTATCTAAATAACCCTAATCCACTAACAAACCCAAACCAACTAACCAAACCTAACACCCTGACCCTAACCCTAACCTTAACCCAATAACCAACTCTAAATAACTGCCCAGAAAGTGAATTAAATAAGCTATTTGACTGGATGCACTGAAATAAATATTTCAACCAATGATCTTTACCTAGAAGTGTGAAGCTGCCTGTTAGAGACGTCATGATAAATTGTGTAGGCGTCTATTAGAGACAATACCATAAAGTGTGAGGAATTCTATTAGAGATGAAATGGTAATTCACAAAGGTGTCTATTAGAGACATTGTGGTAAATTTTGATGCATTGTATTAGAGACATAATGGTAGTTTACAAGGGCGTCTATTAGAGGCATGGTAATTTCCAATGGTGTCAATTATAGACATTACGGTAAACTGCAAGGTCATCTGTTATGGACATTACGGTAATGTGTGAGGGTGTCATTTAGTGACATTATGATAAAGTTTGAGGGTGCCTATCAGAGACATTATGGTAATTTATAAAGCCGTCTATTAGAAATATTATGGAAAAGTGCAAGAGTGTCTATTAGAGACTTTACAATACAGTACGAGTGTATCTATTGGAGGCATTACTGTAAATTGCAAGGACTTCTATTAGCGACATTATATTACATTGCAAGTGCTTCTATTAGAGACATTACAATACAGTGTGAGGATATTATTAGAGTCATTAGAGTGAGAGGTCATGTATTAGAAATATTACAGTAAATTGTGAGGGCATCTATTAAAGGCATTATTGTGAGGGTCGAGGGCATCTATTAGAGACATTATGGGAAAGTGCCAGGGCATGTATTAGAGACATTATGGAAAATTGAAAGGCTTCTATTACAGACATTATGGTAAATTTAAATTGAAAGGGCATCTATTACACACATTAAGTAAACTGCAAGTGTGTCTATTAGAGGCATTATGGTAAATCGAAGAATCCTCCAAGTCAAAAAAACCCAGTATCTTCCAGGACTACAAATCCCAGAGTTCTCCAGGACAACATATCCCAGGATCCTCCAGGATTACAAACCCCAAAAGCCTAAATGGCTAAATATCTTTTAATCCTCCAGGATTACAAGTCCCTGGATTCTCCATGATATCACATAATTCTCCATTGCCATTAATCCCAGAATTCTCCAGGGCTAAAATTCCCAGAATTCTCCAGGGCTTCATATCCCACAATCTTACAGGTCAACAAATCACAGAATTTTCCAGGACTACAACTCCCAGGATCCTTTAGGGCTACATCCTAGACATTTTTTGGACTACAACCCAGAATCTTCCAGGTCTACATATCCCATGATCTTACAGAAATACAATTCCCAGAATCCTCAAGGGCTTCAAACCCCGGATTTCTATGCGAGTACAAATTTGCAGAATTTTCCATGGCTAAAAAACCCATTGTTTATTGGGTGACAAGTCTCAGAGACCTTCAGGACTACAAATCCCAGAATACTCCAGGGCTACAAATCCTATGATCTTCCAAGACTATCAATCCCAGAATTTTTCATGACTACAAATCTGAGAATCCTCCAGGCTTTTATTTCTCAGAATCATCCAGTTGTACAAAATTCATTATCTTCCAGGACTACAAATCCCAGAATCCTCCAGGGCTACATATGCTAGGATCATCCAGGACTACAATTTCCAGAATCCTCCAGATCTACAATATACAGAATTCTCCTGGGCTACAATTCTAAGATTCCTCGAGGGTGAAAAGATCCCAGAATCCCCAGGACTACAAATTCAAGAATTTTTCAAGTCTACAAATTTAAGAATCCTCTTCAGGGACAAAGTTTATTATCCTCCAAGGCAACAATTCACAGAATTCTACTTTGATACAAATCCCAGAATCCTCCATGTGTACAAATCCCAGCAATCAAATGGAAGAATTCCAGGATCCTTGAATACCACAAATACCATAATCCTTCAGGGCAAAAACCCGCAAAATTCTCAAGGACAACAAATCCCAGAACACTCCAGGACTACAAACCCCAGAATCCTCCAGGGCTAAATATCATAGAATCTTCCTGAACTACAAATCCCAGAATACTAAAGGACTACAAATCATAATATATTACAGGGCTAAAAATCTTATGATCCTCCAGGAATAAAAATACAAGGATTCTCCTGAGCTACAATTCCAAGAATTTTACAGGTATGAAAATTGCAGACTCTTTCAGAATTACAAATCCCACAATTCTACAGAGAACCAAATTCTAGTATCTTCCAGAGTTACAAATAACAGAATCCTTTATGACTACAAATCCCCAAATCTTCCAGGGCTACATACCCTAGGATCCTCCAGGACTACAATTCCCAGAATTCTCCTGGGCTACAATACCAGGAATTGTTCAGGTCTGCACATCACAGAATTTTTTAGGGATAAAAGTTTCAGAATCCACCAGGGCTAAATGTACCAGAATCCTCCTGTGGTAGAAAATCCAGATTCCTCCAGGACTACAATACCCACAATCCTCCAGGGCTACATATTCTAGGCTCCACCAGGACTAATATTCCCAGAATCTCACAGGGCTACAAATCCCATAATCCACAAGGTCTAAAAAATGCCAGAATCTTCCAGGAACAAAAATCCCAGAATCCTCCAGAACTACAAATTTCACAATTCTCCAGTGATATATATCACAAGATTACCAGGGCTACAATTTCCAAAATCCTGCAGTGCTACAAATATCAGAATCCTCTAGGCTTAAAAATCCTAGAAGCAAAATGGAGAAAAACCCACAATTTTCCAGGAGTACAAATCCCAGAAAACTCCAGTACTACAAATCCCATAGTCCCCCAGGGGTTCAAATACCAGAATCCTCCAGGCCTACAAATCCTATGACCTTCCTGGAAAACAAATCCCAGAATTGTCCAGCTCTACAATTCCCTGTATCCTCCAGGACTACATTTCCTAGAACACTCCAGGTCTACAAATTCCATAATCCTGCATGGGTACAAATACCAGAGTCCTTCAGGGGTCCAAATACATTGATTCTTCAGAACTAAAATTCCCAGAAGTCTCCTGGGCTACCATTCCAATAATACTCCAGGTCTACAAAGCCTATGAATTTGCAGGTCAAAACATCCCAGAATCCCTTAGAGCTACAATTCCCAGAATCCTCCAGGGCTACAAGTCCCTGAATCCTACAGGGCTATAGTTACCAGTATTATCCAGGACAAACAATCCAAGGAGTTTCAGTACTACAATTCCCAGAGTCCTGCAAAGCAACAAATTCCACAATCCTCAAAGGAAACAAATTCCAACAGGCAAATGGCATCACTCCAGGGTCTTCCAGGACTACAAATACCATAATCCTCCAGGCCTAAAAGTCCTCCAATCCTCTAGGAATAAATGTCCCAAAATCCTCCAGTGGTACAAAATTCAGAATTCTCCAGGGCTATAAATCCCACAATGCTCCAGGACTAGAAATCCCATAATTTTACTGGACTACAATTGCCAGAATTTGGAGGGCTACTATTTCAGAATCCTCTAGGACAAATATTCCCAGAATTCTCCTGGGCTACAGTTCCCAGAATTCTACAGAGCTAAAACTCCCAGAATCCTCTAGCACTATAAATTCCAGAATATTTCAGGTCTACGCTCCAGGACTCAAATCCCAGGACCCACCAGGACTACAATTCACAAAATCCTCCAGGGCTAAGAATCCCAAAATACTCCATAGGTTCAAATTCCAGAATACTCCAGTGTTACAAATATCAAACTTTTTCAAAGCTATAAATTTAGGAATCTTCTAGGAATAAAATTGTCAAACTCCTCCAGGGCTAAAAATCATAGAATTCTCCTAGACTACAAATATCAGAATCCCCCACAACTACAAATCCCAGAATCCTCCAGGGCAACAAGTCCTGGAATTTTCTAGGTTTACAAATCACAGATTCCTCTTTGGAAAAAAATCCCCTAATACTCCAGGTCTTCAGTTGCCAAAATTCTACTGTGCTACAAATCCCAGAAACATGCAAAACTACAAATCCAAGGATCTTGCAAGACTATAATTTCCACAATCCTCCAGGGCTACATAACCCAGAATTCTTCAGAACTGTAATTCCCAGAATTCTACTGGACTACAGACCTCAAAATTTTCCAAGTCTACAAATCCCAGAAACAAAATGGCAACAAATCTCAGAATTTTGCAGGACAATAAATCCCAGAATCCTTCAGTACAACAAATCCAAAATCCTAAAGAGTTTTAAATCCCACAATCCTCCAGGGCTTCAAATAACAGGATCCTTCAGGACTACAAATCCCAGAGTTTTTCAGCACTACAAATCTCAGAATCCGGGGCTGGAGAGATGGCTCAGAGGTTAAGAGCACTGACTGTTCTTCCAGAGGACCTGAGTTCAATTCCCAGCAAAACCACATGGTGGCTCACAACCATCTATGATGAGGTCTGGTGCCCTCTTCTGTAAAACTGTATGCATAATAAATAAATAAATCTTAAAAAAAAAATCTCAGAATCCTTAAGGACTATATTTCCCAGAATCCTCCAGGGCTAAAATTCCCAAAATCCTCTAGGACAACAAGTCACAGGAACCTCCAGAACTACATATCACAGGATACTCCATGAGTTAAATTCCCAGACTTTTTCTGGGCTACAAATCCCACAATCCTCCAGGGCTATATAACCCAGTATTCTTCAGAACTACAATACCCAGAATTTTCCAGGACTTCAAATACCAGAATTCTCTAGAACTACAGATTCCAGATTCCTCCAGGACTACAAATCTTATGGTCTTCCAGAACTACAATTCCCTGAGTTCTCCGGGGCTACTAATTCCAGAATCCTCCAGGGCTACAAATCTTATGATCTTCCAGAACTAAAATTACCAGAATCCTCTAGGGCTACAAATCTCTGACTCCTCCAAAGGCACAAATCCCAGAATCTTCTACAGCTACAATTCCCAGCATCCTCCATGGCTACAAATCCCATAATCTTTCAGAGACTTAAATGCCAGAATCCTTCAGGATTATGAACCACAGTATAGTTCAGGGCTACATTTCTTAGAATCCTCCAGGTCTACATAACAAAGGACCCTCAGGCCTAAAAATCCCATAATCCTCCAGGGCTACATATCCCAGTATCCTTCAGAACTACAATTTCCAGAATTCTACTGTCCTACAAATCCCAGAAACCTCCAGGGCTACATATCCTAGGATCCTCCAGGACTACAATTCCAAAAACTCTAGTGGGCAACAACATCCAACCATCATACAAAGCTAAAAATCCCAGAATCCTCCAGGACTACAAATCCCACAATACTCCAGGACTACAAATCCCAGGATCCTTGAGGACTACAATTCACAGAATCCTCCAGGGCTAAGAATCCCAAAGTACACCAGGACTAAATTTCCGTGACTCCTGAATGAGTACAAGTCCCAGAGTACTCTTTGTAAAAAAAAATCCATAATCCTCCAGGACTAAGATTTTCAGAATTCTAATGTGGTACAAATCCCAGAATCTTTCAAGACTATAAATATCAGTATCATCCAGGACTAGGAAATCCAAAATAGTACAGGACTACAATTCCCAGAATATTCTAGGCTGAAAAATCTCAGAATTTTCCAGAACTACAAATCCCAGAATCTTCCAGGGGTACAAATCTTATGATCTTCCAGAACTACAATTCCCAGAAGTCTCTTGGGCAACAATTCCAAGAATTATACAGGTCTGGAAATTGCAGAATCCTCTAGTATTACAAATCCCAGAATCCTCCAGAACAACAAATTCAGGTCTCTTTCAGGGTTACATATCAAAGAATCCTCCAGGACCACAAATTCCAAAATCCTCCAAGCTACATATCCTAGGATCCACCAGGACTACTGTAGCGTGTATCTCGGAGGCGTTGTTTATAGTGCGCGCCCACGCGCGCTAGAGCGCGCGGCGGCAGCGGAAGCGCGGCGGCGGGCTTTTGGCTGAGGTGTGTGGCGGCGGCTCTATATTGTTGTGGCTGGCTTTTTTGTTCGTAATTATAACAAAATAAATCTTATTTAAAACATAAAAATTAGTGACGAGTTTATTTTGTGGGGAACAGATAGGAGATCACTATACTTGCAAAAAACTATTAATCAAAAGATAAATAAAAAATAAATTGACATGGTACAAATGTTTGTATATTGATACAAATGAAAAATCAATCTATATGTTTGATTTAAATAATATGTATATTGATACAAAGTTAAACACGATACAAATGTTTGTATATTGACATAAATAAAAAATTAATTTATACGTCTGATTAAGATAATATATATTGATACAAAGTTAAATATATAATTGCCATATTTTGCACGTGTCTACCTCTGTCTAAAATATTTTACACATTAATGTGTGTTAAGTATATTGTCATTTTCATAATACAATTTCTACCTCTAATTATTTATGATAATCATAACATTTGTTATACCATACACACAAGTTGTTTTATATAAATCTGTTGAGATATATTTTTATATATAATGATATATAGTTAAGATATTGTTGCCACTTGATAAAAAACGTATATTTTAGTCAATTTTTCTAAGATTGTTATACTTAAAATTATTTAAAAGAGCTATACACTCATTTTAAAATGCCTAATTTTACAATATTAGCCTCACTTTCTTAGTTGATTGAGATTGCAAATTTTAGTTACTCAGATTTATCACCTTACAGTCGAGATACTCAAGTTTTTCAAAAACATGTCAAAATATACCAAATAGATAGGTGTCTTCAACCACTTCATAAACCAAAAATATATGACATTCAAGATTTCGTTATTTCAAATTTGGCCTTAAAAGACATGACAACTCCTGGTATCACCATTCTTTTCTCAAGGTAATGTTAAACATCACAGACGTCTTACAAAGAGATTGTCTTGTTTGGTAAATAATGGCCTAAGAGACAAAAGACTACACTTGCGCCCTCTGCTGTCAGCGTGCTCACTGTCCAAAATAGACATACAAGATAAGAGATAAAAACTGCCAAAGCCTGCCTAGCCAAGATAAGACCGTCCTACCAAAAATACCCTACTTCTATAGAGACTTGTCAGATATCCTAGGCCAATAGCCACAAAAATAGATGCTCCCGTTACACAAAAAAGTAATAAATGACTGTCCAAATAGTTAACTGTCATTGTCTTCTCCTATATTCTAAAAATTACTTCATGCTTCCAACTTTAAGTATATATTTTCCTTCTCAAGTCTTGACAGTGTTAAAAATTAGATAGTTAAAATTATTATTACTTCACATTCCAACAAAGACACTCAAGTCTTAAAACTCTATTATTTAAGATAGACAGCCTTAAAACAATCCCTACACATTTTTTTTTTATATCAACATTTTAGATATTAAATTACACCTTATAGTTGTTTGCTAACAGTAGTTTGACCTCACTTATGTTAGTTCCTTCCTCTTTCCCACACACTGTCTTATAGTAATCCCTATAATATATAGTTTTATATCTAGTTTAAAACCTTCCTATTTAGACAAAATAGAGAGATGTAGCGTGTATCCCGGAGGCGTTGTTTACAGTGCGCGCCCACGCGCGCTAGAGCGCGCGGCGGCAGCGGAAGCGCGGCGGCGGGCTTCCGGCTGAGGTGCGCGGCGGCGGCTCCATATTGTTGTGGCTGGCTTTTTTGCTCGTAATTATAACAAAATAAATCTTATTTAAAACATAAAAATTAGTGACGAGTTTATTCCGCGATAGACTACACCCAGAATTCTCCTGGGCTACAATACCAGGAATTCTCCAAGGCTGCACATCCCAGAATTTTGCAGGGATAAAATTCTCAGAATCCTCCAGGGACAAATATCCCAGAATCCTCCAGTGGTGCAAAATTCAGAATCTTCCAGGGCTTCATTACCCACAATCCTCCAGGGCTACACATTCTAGGTTCCACCAGGACTACTATTCCCAGAATCTCCCAGGGCTACAAATCCCAAAATCCAAAAGGTCTAAAAATCCCAGAATCTTCCAGGAACACAAATTTTAGAATCACAAAGAGCTACAAATTCCAGAACCTTCCAGAACTACAAATCCCACAATTCTCCTGGGATACATATCACAGGATAATCAGGGTTAAAATTTCCAGAATTTTCCTGGACTACAATTTCCAAAATTCTGCAGTGCTACCAATATCAGAATCCTCCAGGCTTAAAAATCCTAGAAGTAAAATGGCAAAAAAAAAAAAAAATCACAGAATGTTCCAGGAGTACAAATCCCAGAAACTTCCAGTACTACAAATCCCATAATCCTCCAGGGGTACAAATCCCAGTATCCTCCAGGCCTACAAATCCTATGACCTTCTCTAGGACAACAAATCCCAGAATTTTCCAGCCCTATAAATCCCAGAATCCTCCAGGACTATATTTCCCAGAATCCTCCAGGTCTACAAATCCCATAATTCTCCAGGACCACATATCCCAGAGTCCTCTAGGGATAAAAATCCCAGAAAACTCTAGAGATAAAAAACCCAGAATATTCCAGGACTACAAATTCCATAATCCTGCACGGGACAAAACCCAGAATCCTTCAGGGGTACAAATCCTATGATCCTCCAGAACTACAATTCCCAGAATTTTTGTGGGCTGCGTTTTCAGAATCATAAAGGCCAAAATTTCCAAGAATTCTTCAGGGCTATAATTCCCAGAATCCTACAGACAAAAAATTCCACAATTCTCCAGGGTACAAATCCCAGAATTCTCCTGTACTACAAATCCTATGATCTTACAGGACTACAATTCCCAGAATTTTCAAGGGCTACAATTTTGGAATCATCAAGGACAAAAATTCCAAGGATTATCCTGGGCTACAACTCCCAGAATTCTACTGGGCTACAAATCCCAAATTCTTCCAGGACTACAAATGCCAGGATCGTCCAGGACTACAATTCACAAAGTCCTCCTGGGCTAAATATCCCAGAATTCTGGGATTTGTAGTCCTTGAGACTTTGGGGATTTGTATCCCTGGAGTATTATGGGATTTGAAACCCTGGAGGGTTATGGGTGTGTAGACCTGGAGGATTCTGGGAATTGTAGTCCTGCACTATCCTGGGTTTTGTAGTCCTGGAGGATTCTGATATTTCAGGCCTCAAAAGATTATGAAATTTGTAGTCCTGTAAGATTTTGGGTTTTGTTGATTTGGAGGATTTTGCTTTTTACCATAATGTCTCTAATAGATGTCCTTGCAGTTTACCATGAAGTCTCCCATAGACGTACTCATAATTTAACATAATGTCTCTAATAGACATCCTCACACTTTAACAGGATGTCTCTAATAGATGCCCTCTCACTTTACCATAATTTCTCTAAAAGAAGCCCTTGCATTTTACAATAATGTCTCTAATAAAGGACTTTGTACTTTCCCGTAATGTCTCTAAAAGACACTCTTCCAATTTACTCTGATATCTCTAATAGATGCCTTGCAATTTAATGTAAAGTACTGAATAGAAGCTCTCACTCATTACCATAACCTCTCTAAAAGATGTCCTCACAAATTAATGTAATGTCTCTAATAGACACCATCGCAATTTACCATAAGGGCTCTTATAGAAGTTCTCACACTTTAGTATAATGTCTCTAATACTCATCCTTGCTTTTTACTAACCAAAACAAACCTACTAACTAAACCTTATGCACTAACTCACCATACTAACCAACCCCTACCCTGTAAACAACTCTAACCAATAAACCAACCTTAACTCACTAACCAACACTAACTCATTAACCAGTCATAAAACATTAACCATAACAGAACAACCAACCATAACCGACTAACCAACCCTTACCAAATAAACCTAACTCACTAACCAACCCTAGCAACTAACCACCCCTAACTAAATCAC
>PVIH01032211.1:0-10166 GCA_004025045.1 Sigmodon hispidus
TGTCCAGTCCCTTTGTCTTCCTCAACTTCATTAAGCTTTAGCTATTGGCAAAAGCTGAGTCATAGGAGAACCTGTGGTAGTCTACATAGATAAACCCTGAAAGTACAAAAAGCAAAGTTCTATTCTAAGAATTGTATTTTATTTATTTATGTTTTATATTTGATGCCAAAGGACTTTAAATCTTTAATCTAAATTAGTAAGTCTCAAATGCAACTGGGATAAATTTTAAAATCCAAATACAACTTGTTATAAACTGTTGAAGACAATTAGGCCATAGAAGTTAATGGTCATCACTATGTAAATGACCAAATTATTTAATGTGCTCTAAATTGTGGTTGTCATAATAGTATGTATAAAAGTACTTCAGTTGACATGAAACTATGGCAGTAGTGGCGAACTGTCTAGAGAACACAGAAGAGGGAGTTTCCCTGGGAGAAAAGCCACAGGCAGATTTGATTCAGGTTGCTGACAAGAAGCATCTGCGAAGGCTGAGGGCAATGAGTCCTATGTTACTGAGTCCTATGTTACTGAGACTATACGTTATGCACCTCCTTATGTCTGGTCCAATAATGCACTTGTCTAGCAGTGTGCTTGTTATACTAGCCAAAGCAGAAATTTTGTATTGTCTGTAACATAAACAACGGAGACTCTCATTTTGTTTTCCATACAGTCAAATCCAGAAGCTACCTATAGTCTTTGTATTTCTTACTAAATGTAATTTCTAAAAATTATTCCTGTACAACAGAACTTGTGGGAACAAGAAGCCACATGCTGAGCTCAGGATCCTCCAACATTCACCCAAGTATCAGCCTGTCAGTCTTTACTCACCTCTTCATCTCAAGGACAGAGCCCAGGATAGGGAGGGACAGATGCTGTGGGGGCTTTGGGCTGGTATGTAACTGCAGAAGGACAAATTGCAGGCCTTTGATAGGAGAGCAGCTGGAAGGAGTTCAGCCCCTTACACTATTGTTATTAGGGACATTATCATTATTAATATCAACATCATAATTATTAATGCTTATAATTTATGACTATTATACAAATCAAAGCCAAAAATTGTATGCATGAACAATATTTTCTAAACAGGGAGATGTGATACTGGTACAACAAAAGATATTAAAGATGATTAGATCTCTGCTGAATTTAGAAATATAGATGAAATAAATTGTGTAACACTAGCAGTTACCAAGCACAAGATCATATTTGTTGTTGTTGTTGTTGTTGTTATTGTTTGTTTGTTGTGTGTTTTATCCATGTTTCCACTGTGTAAGCCTGACTCTCATAGAAATTGTTCTCTAGACTAGGATAATCTGGCAGTCGGCCTCCAAAGTGTAGAATGTGGTCAAATATTTCTGTATCATTCCTGGCTGTCCCCACAGTCATTAGACCTAAATAACAACACAAAGGTTTCTATTTAATATAAACTTCTGGCCTATGACTCATCTTTGTTACCTTATAACTCGTATAACTTCAGTGAACCCATAACTGCTCCCTATTCTGGGCCTTGTGGTTTAAAACTTTTATTCATAGCAGCATTCTCACCTTCCTTTGTTTGCTTCTGGCAAGATTCTCTATCCTCTTTCTCTTCCAAGAATTCTCCATGTCTGCTTTCTGCAGAAATTTACAAATCTAGAAATCAATTATATGTCTCATGATATTATTTTTTAAGTAAAAAATAAAAAACAATAAAAATAAAATCTTAAAGACAGTATTAAAAGTTTTATACAAAAAATATAAAACAGATTTTTACTTATTTATTACACTATTTTTATTTTATTTTTTTATTTACTGTCTTGATTATTTTCTTTTTTATTATTATTATTATGTACAAAGAAGTCACACTTTCTATTCTGTATATCCTATTATGCTAATTCCAGGACCTTTCCCCCCTCCTAACACATCAGGTCATTCTCTTTTCTCTACAACACCCTCCCCCCCAACCCCTGAGCAGGCAACAGGTGGTCCCAAGGTCCCACTGTCCCAATATTGCTTAGTTCAGTTTCCACTCCTGGCAGATCCAGTTTTCTCCCCACAACCTCAAGACTGAGTCAGGTCTTCCTGTATGGGGAGTGGGATCCAAGGAGTCGGTCCAAGATGTTTCTGATCCCAGGCTGTTCAGTGGTTGTGGTTTGCAGCTTGAGCATGCTTTGCTTTTTTCTTCTTTGTATGTTTGTTTGTCTAGAGTTCACTAATGAGTGATTGCATCCCCTGCTTATCTTTCTGAGATTGTGATACCTCGCTCAGGAGGATATTGTCCAAATCGATCCATTTGCCTGCAAATTTTAGGATATCCTTTTTCATTACTCCTGAGTAGTATTCCATTGTGCAGATGTACTACAGTTTGTTAATGCATTATTCAGTTGAGGGATAACTAGGTTGTTTCCTGGTTCTTGTTATTCCAAATAATTCTGCTATGAATATAGTTGAGCTAATGTCTTTGGAGTATGACGTGTGTCATACTCCAAAGACACTTAGGGTATACACCCAGAAGTGGTATTGCTGGGTCCTTGGGCAGATCAATTCTCAATTTTCTGAGAAACTGCCATACTGCATTCCAAAGTGGGTAAGCAAGCTTACACTCCCACCAACAATGGAGGAGTGTTCCCCTTGCTCTGCATCATCTCCAGCATAGGCTGTTTTTTGGTGGAGACTATGAAATTTAAATGTAAAATACATATACTCCTTGTTCTATGGAAGAACAATATGCAGAAACTTCAATTAAAATAAGTACAAGATTTTTAGAAGTATTCAAAGACTTTTAAAAGTGGATCTCATTTGTATTGATTACCTAAAGATTAAAAATGTGCTAATGTAAACTAGTGATCATGAATGTGAATCAAATGACCTACATATTATCTGCTAAAACAATAATTTCTGTAGCTACTTTACTGAGAAGTTGTTTTCAAGTGTCCCCCCACCACCAAGATCAGTAAGTCTATAATTTTCAGAGAATAAGAAGATCTTACTTATAGAGAAGTATACCTCACAGAAATTTCTATACTACTCTTATTTTAGAGACATACAATGACAGTGGGAGATGAACACTCATTTTTCCACATGGCATATGCTAAGGCATTTCCAAATAATCAGATATAGCTCTCTGAATATTAATGAAGGGTTCCTAAATGATTTCTGTTTTGTCCCATAAGCTTCCAGAGAGTGAACACAAAGCACTAGTAAATTATAAAGAAAGCTAGGAAGACGGAATGCAATGACATTTCATTATGACATCAGCAGCCACATCTCAAAACATTATGTTGTATCCAGGAGAGTGTAGAATTCATTCTGATGTCACCTATGTTATCACTCATTAGTGGACTCTAAACAAACAAAAAAACAAAAGTAAAGCATGCCCAAGTTGCAAACCACAACCACTGAACAGCTTGGGATCAGTAACACCTTGGGACTGACACCTTGGATCCCACTACTCCTAGAAGAACACCTGACTTAGTCTTGATGTTAGGGGCAGAAAACTGGATTTTCCAGGAGTAGAGGCACAACTAAGCTATATTGGGACCATGGGACCTTCAGACCGCTTGCCCAAGAAGGGGATGGGGAGATATGGAAAAGAGAGAATGACCTGATGTAGTGGAAGAGAGAAGAGAACTTCAATAATGATATACAAGGATAGAAAATGTGACTTCTTCACTCATAATAATAATAAAGAAGAAAAACTTAAAGCAAAAAAAGAAATAACTCATAAATGACACTGGAACATAAGGAGATGTCTCACATACGTGGATATTGATATTGTGTAAATAGCTATCTTGCCTAAAGAAACCTACAGATTCCATCAAAATTTCTAAGTGATATTTTTTATAAAAACAGAAATTAAAAAACAATCTTAAAAGTCAGCTGATACAAAAGATTGAATAACAAAAACTGTATTGAAACTTTTCTCTTTTCTCTCACTATAGACAGTAATCAATTACAATTGCCCCCAACAACTTCAGTAACAGAAATCAAACTTTTGAAATTTCTAGAGGGAAGAGTATGGAGTACTCTTCAAAATACAGATGCAAATTATGGAATCTTTCAGACCTCATCAGAGATGTATCTTGGTGCAGAAGCCAGTTAGTTAATGCAAAAACACACAATTCATCAAAATTCAGTAGATAAGTGTCAGTGAGTTCTCAGCCACAAACGGGACATCTACCTATATCAACCTTCTCCCCCAAGAATCAGAAAACATCACTGAAGAAGAGGAGGAATGGCTGTAAAATCCAGAGGACTAAGGATAAGGGAAAATATTGTCTTCCAAGCACAGAAAACTCTTAAAGCAACAGCAGCTGTATTTATCTACATAAGAAAAGTACTGAAGGAGAAAATGCTTATGAATACTAACTTCTTGTTGAGCATTTACTGTTAGTTAATAATGGCTGCTGGGCAGGTGAGGGTCACTACAAGAGCATGTTCCCTGGGAAGATGCACAAGTGAATGGTCTAACACTCATGCATATACTGGAAATGGTAAAGAAACAGTTATTAAAAAATAATAAAATACATGAAGTGTTGGAAAGGTGAATGAATCGTGGATCTGGGTGGAATTAAGAGAAGTAGGGAGTGGATCCTCTGAGAAGATATGGTACACATGTATGAAATTCTCACAGAGGTCTGCAGAGTCCCAGCGCACTCCGGAGCAGGAGCAGATAAACTCTGCAGGTCCCCATACCTGCAGCTCCTGCTGAGGGAAGTTGCACGGCTACCCACCGCCACCTCAAACTGAGCAAGCCAACATATGCAGGGGTCTCTGAAGGACAGACTCAGACCCTGCCCAGTGGTGAGAAGGGTCACCAGGCCCAAGCCCCTATATCCCAGCCTGGGAGGGAGAGTTGAGCTCTCATAGCTTCCAGTTCGACTCCCAGGACCAAGTGCTATCTGCAGAGTCCTAGCACACTCTGGAGCAGGGGCGGATAAACTCTGCAGGTCACCATACCTGCAGCACCTGCTGAGGGAAGTTGCACGGCTACCCACCGCCACCTCAAACTGAGCAAGCCAACATATGCAGGGGTCTATGAAGGACAGACTCAGACCCCGCCCAGAGGTGAGGAGGGGTCACCAGGCCCAAGCGCCTATATCCCAGCCTGGGAGGGAGAGTTGAGCTCCCATAGCTTTCGGTTCCGATCCCAGGACCAAGTGCTGTCTGCAGAGTCCCAGCGCACTCTGGAGCAGGGGCGAATAAACTCTGCAGGTCACCATACCTGCAGCTCCTGCTGAGGGAAGTTGCACAGCTACCCACCGTCACCTCAAACTGAGCGAAACAACAACTGCAGGGGTCTCTGAAAGACAGAATCAGACCCTGACCAGAGAGGTGATAGGAGGCACACAAACCCGAGTGCCACAACTGACCAGGAGGAATCTAATCATGAACCACTGAAGCCATGGGCAATCGTCAGTGCAAAAAATTACATAATAAAACAAAGGACAACATGGTAACTCCAGAAGAGAGTGGTGATCTTACAAATACAAGACCTGAACTGAGCAATGAAGAGGAAACAGAAGGAAACAACACCAAAAATTCCATTTCGATGATCATCAAAGCTCTAAAAGAAGATATGAAAAAAAGCCTTAAAGAAATAGAAGAAAATACAAACAAAAAATTGGAAGAAATGAACAAATCTATGAAAGAAACATTCCAGGA
This sequence comes from Sigmodon hispidus, assembly GCA_004025045.1. Classification (NCBI taxonomy): domain Eukaryota; kingdom Metazoa; phylum Chordata; class Mammalia; order Rodentia; family Cricetidae; genus Sigmodon; species Sigmodon hispidus. Next base: position 5,641 of record PVIH01032211.1, read on the forward strand.
AATAAAAGCTGAAATAAAAGCTGAAATAAAAGCTGAAATAGAAGCAATAAAAAGGCACAAAATGAGGCAAAGATGGAAATAGAAAACCTGAAGAAAAAAGATGGAACCACAGATACAAGCATAACAAACAGAGTTCAAGAGATGGAAGATAGAATCTCTGAAGTGGAAGTCTCAGTTGCTCAAATAGATATATCAGTGAAAGAAAATAGAAAAACTAAAAAAGCCATAACTCAAAATGTTCAGGAAATCTGGGACACCATGAAAATACCTAATTTGAGAATAATAGGAATAGAAGAAGGAGAAGAATACCAGCTCAAAGGCACAGATAATGTTTTCAATAAAATCATAGAAGAAAACTTTCCTAACCTGAAGAAGGAAATGCCTATAAAGATACAAGAAGCTTACAGAACACCAAATAGACATGATCCCAAAATAATGAAGGCGCGCCACATTATAATCAAGCCACAAAGCATACAGAACAAAGAAAAAATTTTAAGAGCTGCAAAAGAAAAGGGCCAACTCACATATAAAGGCAGACCCATCACAATAACGCCTGACTATTCAATGGAAATGATGAAAGCTAGAAGGGCTTTGTCAGAAGTTATACAGACACTAAAACAGCATGGCTGCCAAACTAGAATACTATACCCTGCAAAATTATCAATCATTATAGATGTAGTAAACAAGGTATTTCAGGACAAAGTCAGACTGAAAGAATATCTATCTACCAATCCAGCACTACAGAGAGTATTAGAGGGAAAACTCCAACCTAAGGACCTCAGATACACCCACGAAATCACAAAAAATCAGTAAGTCCACAGAAGAATACCCTAGAGAAAGGAAATAAAAAAAGTTACCACCAAAAATGGCCGGAAATATGAATCAACGGTCACTAATTTCCCTTAATATCAATGGTCTCAACTCTCCTATAAAACGTCACACACTAACAAGATGGATACAACACCAGAAGCCATCCTTTTGTTGCCTACAAGAAACACACCTCAACTGCAAAGACAGACACAGGCTTAGAATAAAGGGTTGGGAAAAGATTTTCCAGTCAAATGGTCCTAAGAAACAAGCAGGGGTTGCAATCCAAATATCTAACAAAGTAGACTTTAAGCTAAAAGCAATTAAAAGGGACCAAGATGGTCACTACTTAGTCATCACAGGAAACATTGGTCAAGAGGAGATTTCAAACTTAAATATTTATGCCCCTAATATAGGGGCACCTACATATGTAAAAGAAACACTGCTAAAGCTTGAATCCCACATCAATTCTTACACCCTAATAATGGGAGTCTTCAATACCCCACTTTCAACCCTGAATAGATCAACAAAGCAGAGCCTCAACAGAGAAATAAGGAGTCTAAATGAGGTTATGATGCAAATGGATTTCATAGATATCTACAGATCCTTTCAGCCAAAGGCAAAGGAATATACATATTTCTCAGCTCCTCATGGAACTTTCTCCAAAATTGACCACATAATTGGTCATAAAGCAAATATCAGCAAATACAAACAAATGGAAATAATCCCTTGTAACATATCGGACCACCAGGGCCTAAAGTTAGAGTTCAACAACATCAAAAATCAAAGAAAGCCTACCAACTCATGGAAACTAAACATCAATCAGCTGAACTACCTCAGGGTCAAGGAAGAAATTAAGAAAGAAATCAAAGTCTTCCTAGAATTTAAGAAAAACGAATCTACAACATATCCAAACTTGTGGGACAAAATGAAAGCAGTCTTAAGAGGAAAATTCACTGTGCTAGATGTCTATATGAAAAACCTTGAGAAATCCCACACTAGAGACCTAACAGCGCAGCTGAAAGCCTTAGAACAATTAGAAGCAAACTCAACTAGAAGGAGTAGATGGCAGGAAATAATCAAAATTAGAGCAGAAATCAATACAATTGAAACAAACAAACAAAAAAAAACAATACAAAGAATCAACGAATCTAAGAGTTGGTTCTTTGAGAAAGTTAGCAAGATAGATAAACCCTTAACCAAACTAATCAAAAAACAGGGAGATAGTGTCCAAATCAACAAAATCAGAAATGAAAAGGGGGACATAACAACAGACCCCCAGGAAATACAGAGAATTATCAGGTCATATTTTGAAAATCTGTATTCCACAAAAATGGAAAACACAGAAGGAATGGACAGCTTTCTGGACAGGTACCATCTACCACAATTAAATGAAGATCAGATTAATTACCTAAACAGCCCTATAACCCTTAAGGAAATTGAAGCTGTCATTAAAAACATCCATAAAATTAAAAGCCCTGGCCCAGATGGTATTACTTCTGAAATCTACCAGACATTCAAAGAAGAATTACTACTGTTACTCCTCAAACTATTTCACACAGTAGAAAGTGAAGGAATATTGCCAAATTCTTTTATGAGGCCACAATTACCCTAATACCCAAGCCACTCAAAGATACAACAAAGAAGGAGGATTACAGACCAATTTCCCTCATGAATATTGATGCAAAAATTCTAAACAAAATTTTGTCAAACCGTATACAACAATGAATAAAAGATATCATCCACCACCACCAAGTAGGCTTCATCCCAGAAATGCAGGGCTGGTTTAACATACGAAAAACTGTAAATGTTATCCATCATATAAACAAACTAAAGGAACAAAACCACATAATCATATTCTTAGATGCAGAAAAAGCCTTTGACAAAATCCAACACTCCTTTATGAAAAAGCCCTGAAGAGATCAGGAATACAGGGAAAATACCTAAATATAATAAAGGCAATTTACAAGAAGGTGACAGCCAGTATCAAACTTAATGGAGAAAAACTCAAAGCAATCCCACTAAAGTCAGGAACTAAACAAGGATTTCCTCTCTGCCCTTATTTATTCAATATTGTTCTAGAAGTTTTAGCTAAAGCAATAAGGGAACGAAAAGTGATTAAGGGCATACAAATTGGAAAAGAAGAAATGAGGCTATTTTTATTTGCAGATGATATGATTGTATACATAAGTGACCCACAAAATTCTTCCAAGGAACTGCTACAGCTGATAAACACCTTCAGCAATGTAGCAGGATACAAGATTAATTCAAAGAAATCAGTAGCCCTTCTGTACACTAAAGATGGAAGAGTTAACAAAGAAATAAGGGAAACATTACCCTTAATAATAGCTGCAAATAGTATTAAATACCTTGGAGTAATGCTAACCAACGAAGTAACAGACCTATTTGACAAAAATTTTAAATCACTGAAGAAAAAAATTGAAGAGGATATCAGAAAATGGAAAGCTCTCCCATGTTCCTGGAATTGTAGGATCAACATAGTAAAAATGGCAATTCTACCAAAGGCAATCTACAGATTCAATGCACTGCCCATCAAAATCACAACACAATATTTTTTTGGACCTTGAAAGAACAATACTCAGTTTCATTTGGAATAACAGGAAAGCCAGGAATGCCAAAACAATTTTACTCAACAAAAGAACCTCAGGAGGTATCATCGTCCCTGACTTCAAACTGTACTATAGAGCTACAGTAATAAAAACAGCCTGGTACTGGCATAAAAAAAGACTTGTGGACCAATGGAATAGAATTGAGGATCCAGAAATTAACCCAAAAACCTATGAACACCTGATTTTTGACAAAGAGGCCCAAAACATTCAATGGAATAAAGATAGTATATTTAACAAATGGTGTTGGCAGAGCTGGATGGAAGTGTGTAGAAAAATTCAAAGAGATTCGAGCCTGTCACCCTACACAAAACTCATATTCAAGTGGATCAAAGACCTCAAGTTAAACCCAGCCACTTTGAATTTGATAGAAAAGAAAGTGGGAAATACACTTCTACGAATTGGCACAGGCGACCACTTGTTAAATATAGCACCAGTGGCACAGACACTAAGACCAACAATCAATAAGTGGGATCTCCTGAAGCTAGGAAGCTTCTGCAAAGCCAAGGACACTCTCAATAGGACAAAACGACAGCCTACAGAATGGGAAATGATTTTCACCAACCCTACAAGTGATAGAGGACTGATCTCTAAAATATATAAAGAGCTCAAGAAAGTAGAGCCCAAAACCTTGAATAACCCAATCAAAAAATGGGGTACAGACCTAAAAAGAGAATTCTCAGCAGAGGAACTATGAATGGCTGAAAGGCACCTGGAAAAGTGCTCTTCATCTTTAGCCATCAGGGAAATGCAAATCAAAACAACTTTGAGGTACCACCTAACACCTGTTAGATTGACTAAGATAAAAGGCACAGATGACAGTCTATGTTGGAGAGGATGCGGAGCAAGGGGAACACTCCTCCATTGTTGGTGGGAGTTTTAGCTTGTTCAGCCACTTTGGAATGCAATATGGCAGTTTCTCAGATAATTGTGAATCAATCTCCCCAAGTACCCAGCAATACCACTTCTGGGTGTATACCCTAAAGAGGCACATTAACACTCCAAAGGTATTAGCTCAACTATCTTCATAGCTGAATTATTTGTAATAGCAAGAACCTGGAAACAACCTAGATGTCCCTCAACTGAAGAATG
>PVIH01032228.1:0-10017 GCA_004025045.1 Sigmodon hispidus
TGCATTGTGTGACTCTCAGATATGGAAAACAGGGTCAGGCTTGGCAGCAAACACTTTTACCTGCTGGCCTGTCTTGTTGCCCCCTTACATTGTTTCTGAAAGCAAACCAGCTGTTGTACTTAAGTTAATTGTTCTAAACATAACATATCTGATTTTTTTCTACCTAGTTTTAGGTAATTTTCCTTTGATAACTTTAAATAATTTAGTTATAATTTCCTTTAGTGTGACTTTCTTTCTTCTTCTTTTCTTATGCGTTGGGCTTACTGTGCTCCTTGAATTCAACAGTATATATTTTTCTTTAAATTTAAAAATATTTCAGAACTAAGGTTTTCTGTCCAATTTTCCTTTTTTGAGGCTCCACTTGCATATATGTCTAGATGCTTGCAGTTTTTACAAAGATATCTGGTGACCTGTTTATTTTAGAGGACATTCTGTCTTTTTTTTTTTTACTTTGTTATTTAAAAGATTTTTGTATTTTTTTTAAACATACCAACTACAGTTCCTCTTCCTTCACTTCTTCACTTTACAGTTTACCCCCAGCGCACCACCATATCCACTCCTCAAAGAGAATAAGGCCTTTCATGGAGCGTCAACAAAGTCTGGGACAGCAAGTTGAGACATGAGCAAGCCCCTCCCTCTGCATCAAGGCTGAGCAAAGTATCCCTCTATGGCAATGGGTTCCAAAAAGCCAGTTTATGCACCAGGGATAAATCCTGATCCTACTGCCAGAGGCCCCGCAAACTGCACAACTAGCATCTACATTCAGAGAGCCTAACTTTGTCCCAATCAAGTTCCCCAGCTGTCATCCTGAGTCAGTGAGTTCCCAATAGCTCAGGTTAGCTGTCTCTGTGCTTCCCCAACAAGATTTTGACCCCTTTGCTCATATAATCCCTCCACCCTCTCTTTGACTGGTTTGGGACCTCTGCCCAGTGCTTAGCTATGAATCTCTACATCAGCTTCCATCAGTTGCTGGATGAAGGTTCTATAGTAACAATTAGGGTCGTCATCAATTTGGTTACAGGGAAAGGCCAGTTCAGGCAGCCTCCCTCTCCACCATAGCTCAGAGTCTAGCTGGGATCATCCTTGTGGATTCCTGGGAGTTTTCCTAGCACCAGGTTTCTCCCTATCCTCAAAATGATTTCCTCTGTCAAAATATCTATTTTGTTGTTCTCCCTCCAGTCCTTCTCCCAATTCTACTGTGTCTTCAAATTAGCTTATCTTTTGCAAATCTTTCTAGATCTAATTTGTTCTCAGTGCCAGATCAGGCATGCCAAGAATCTCAATGCCTCAGAAGCATTGGAAGGGCAATCAGGCTCAGGGAAACTTCAAAGTTTTCTTTGTCCCTGTGAGACTGTTGACAGAGTATGCAGAAAGCATCTAACCTGTGTGTGTGTGCATGTAAAATAATAGTACTTTTAGAAGAGTTCATAAATTTTAGAGGAAGTTAGAAAACATGGGAGGATCTAAAGGGGGAAAAAGAAAGGGTAGAAGTAATATAAAAAATAGTATTCATGTATAAAATTCTTAAAATATTAAGTTAAACATAATATATTTTCCCATCCTTCTGGTTGTTCTCTTCTCTCTCCCCTCATGGTTCTTTCTTACATATACTAGTTAGTGTTTTACACAATACTTGTGGAAGATACTGGGGAGATCTATGGATTCTTTGTGCAATCCTTGACTCTAAATGCCACCTCTGACCTGCCTGGTCTCTCCAGATGCTCATTTATATGTTTTTAATTCCAAAAATATGTTCCTCATTCATCCCTTCCTGGACCTCCAATTAGGAAGCTAGACAAGCACACTGCTCAACTTCTTTGTTCTCTAGTTCTCAAGCCTCATCACTTTCCAATGCTCAGGATTCAGTATTATAAAAACAGTTCACTATTTCATGTCCAAGGCTTTTAATTTATAAGATGGGAGTAGTAACGCTGCCTCTGTGCTCCATATTAGCTGGATTCAGAAGTGAGCTGATTATTAAGAAAACAAACTGTCTGAAGAATATGCACCTACTTCTGATGAGAGGTGTTTAATATGTCTTTAAAGGGGGCAAATAGGAGTGCCAAATGTCCTTACAGACAAGATAAATGTAGACCATCTTTTATAAACTTTGCACTATCTTCCTCCTCTTCTTTCCCCTCCTACTTCCTCTCCTCCTCTCCTCTTGCTTACTTTCTAAAAGGCTATTTTTACTGTTATATTGTATAATCCACACTTTTTCAAGTATCCTTACAACTGAGATTAGTTTGGACCAATGATCACAGAGAGATTGTTTTAAGTGGGAAAAAATAAGTGAATCCAATATTGGTAAATTTCATAGTTTCATCATTTCATAACATCTGTTAGACAAAAATACTTCACCTACCACAATACCAATAAAGATGTTTTGCAAATTCTAATTGATCTTATAATAAAACCCTGTAGCCAAATTACAAGATCCAGATACCAAAATCCAGATACCACATCCCAAGTTCTAGAATTGAAAGCATGTGCCTCTGTGGCTGTCTCTGTTCTCTATCTTCAGGCAATTTTTATTTGATATACAACATATCACTACAGAAGACCATGTAATTCTTGACTTTTTTTTTTTTTAAAAAAAAAACAAACTTGATGCTGTTTAAAAAAGTTTTCAAAAAATTATTATAATCTAAGAATGATGATAGTTGGTGTTGGGGAAGAGAAAAATTGCTATGTAAAAGTAAATCCAGTATAAGGCCAAGTTTGCACTAAAATGTACCCCCACCCCATTGGCACACACCCATGCATGAACTGTCTTTGCCCCATAACAGAAAAGGATTCAGTGAAATATCTAGCCTGGGAAGTATTGGGAAGTTCTAAGAAGACAGGTCTGGAAACTTAGAAGCTGGGTTATCACACACACTCTACTTTTCTTTGCCTGACTTGCAGACATTTTCCAGAATTGTGTCCTATATATGTGTGGAAGGCATTAATTATACCATTTTGGATGTTTCAAGAACATCTACCAGGGACACAAAGTGAAGAGATGCATTTAACATCAGTGTGGAGTTAGATCCATTCTGTCAGATTTTTAACTACATATGAATGTGCTAAGGAAGCAATAACATTCATATCCAGTCAGCCAACGTATTCTAGGAAAAGATTTCTTTGTATTAAGCTAATAACTCTCAGCCTGGGACATTAGTGTCCTTCACTGGACATTTGGCAATATCTGGGGACATTTTCAGTTTTTATGTGTGGGATAGAAATTTGCTACTAGGATTATCTGATAGTTCTAGACATTTAAATGTACTCCTGAAAATACTAAAAAAAAAAAAAATTCAAACAAAACAAAAGAAAATAACACCAACAAAAACACCCAGCAGAAACAAACCTAGCGATAGTTTAACCAGACCAAAGCTTTGATGAAATGTCGTAGACTTCAATTTTAAGAAAATGTTCATATTAACAAGGTTTATTTAATTACCTATATAAAAAAAACTCCAAGTTTATTTCAAAATACATTAACTTCAAGATTTACAGTTGAGGTTAAAATCGCAATTATTCAGTACTATATGTGAAGTTCGAAATGGATTCAACTAACATAATATTATTATTTTTCAGCTGGGGATTATAAACAACTAAATTTTGAGAAAACATTTTTTCCTCCTATTTTTACAAATAGAAGGCTTGTATTATTCTCCTTAGCTGCCAGGCCTCTCAAATTTAGTGAGGAAATAATGTTAAGGTTGAAAGGGCAGCATAAGCATACTTGCTTGTCTATTCTCTTTGTTAAAAATTAAAGTCCAGAATAGCATAAAGAAAAGGGTAAATCAGATGAGACTGGACACATTCAGGGACAAAACCAGATTTAAACAATACCTATCCACAAATCCAGCTCTACAAAAAGCCCTACAGGGAAAACTCCAACCTAAGGAAACCAGAAACACTCAAGTAACCACAAACAATTGATAAGCCCACAGAAGACCCCCCCCCAAAAAAGGGAAATACAAGCTACTACCAAAACTAACAGGAAATATCCATCATTTGTCATTAATATCCTTAAATATCAATGCACTCAATTCAACTATGAAAAGACACACCAGCGCACAATGGATACAAAACCAGAAGTTATCCTTATGCTGCATGTTTCTTGAACACACTTCAACTTTAAAGAAAGACAGAAGCTCAGAGTAAAGGGTTGGGAAAAGATTTTTCAATCAAATGACCCTAAGAAACAAGCTTGCTTAGCCATTCTGATATCTAACAAAATAGACTTTAAACTAAAATCAATAAAGAAAGACCAGGAAGGTCACTACTTACTCATATCAGGAAAAATTCACCAAGATGAAATCTCAATCCTGAATACCTATGCCCCCAACACAAGGGCACCTACATATGTAAAAGAAACACTACTAAATTTGAAAACTGATATCAAACCTGACACACAAATAGTGGGAGCCTTCAATACCCCACTTACACCCTTGGATAGGTCAAGCAGACAGAAACTCAACAGAGAAATAAGGGATCTAACAGAAGTTATGATCCAAATGAACTTAATAGATATATAGTGAACCTTCCACTTGAACAAAAAAAAATACATATTTCTCAGCACCTCATGGAACTTTCTCTAAAATTGACCACATACTAGGTTATAAAGCAAGTATCAGCACATACCAAAAAATGGAAATAACTCCTTGAACCATATCAGATCCCCATGGTCTACAGTCAGAGTTCAACAACATCAAAAATCACAAAAAAGCCTACCAACTCATGAAAACTAAACATCACTCAACTGAACTACCTCTGGGTCAAGGCAGAAATTAAGAAAGAAATCAAAGACTTCTAAGAATTTAAGAAAAGTGAATCCACAACATACCAAAACTTATGGGACACAAGGAAAGCAGTGTTAAGAGAAAAAATTTATAGCACTAGATACCTATATAAAAAAAGCCTAAAGAAATGCCACACAAGAGAACTAACAGCATAGCTCTTTAGGACAATTAGCACAGCCCTAGAACAATTAGAAGCAAACTCACCTAGAGGGAGTAGACAGCAGGAAACAAGCTTAGAGAAAACAATACAATTGAAACAAAGAGAACAATACAAAGAGTCAATGAATCAAAGAGTTTGTTCTTTGAGAGAGTCAACAAGATAAATAAACCCTTATCCAAACTAACAAAAGAGCAGAGAAAGAGTATCCAAATTAGCAAAATGAGAAATGGAAAGAAAGAAATAACAACAGACCCCCAGGAAATCCAGAGAACTATCAGGTCATACTTTGAAAATCTATACTCCACAAAATGAAAAACTACAAGAAATGGGCAGCTTTCTGGACAGGTACCATTTACCAAAATTAAATCAACATCAAATTAAACCCTAAACAGACCTATAACCCCAAAGGAAATGGAAGCTGTCATTAAGTCTTCCAAATCAAAACAGTCCAGGCCCAGATGGTTTCAGTCAGAATTCTACCAGACATTCAATCAAAGAAGAACTAATACCAATACTCCTCCAACTGTTCCATACAGTAGAAAAATGAAGGAATAATGCCAAACTCTTTTTATGAGGCCACAATAACCCTGACACCCAAGCCACTAAAAGATGCAACAAAGAAAGGGAATTACAGACAAATTTCCCTCATGATTATTTATGCAAAAATTCTCAACAACATTTTTGCAAATTAAACACAACAACAAATAAAAAAATCATTCAGCACAATCAAGTAGGCATCAACCCAGAAATGCAGGGATGGTTCAACATATGAAAAACTATAGGGGCTGGAGAGATGGCTCAGCGGTTAGGAGCACTGTCTGCTCTTCCAGAGGACCCGGGTTCGATTCCCAGCACCCACATGGCAGCTCACAACTGTCTGTAGTTCCAGTTCCAGGAAAACACCAAGGCAAATAATTAAATAAACAAATTAAAAAAAGTTATTAAGAAAAAGGAAAACTATAAATGTCATCCATCATATAAACAAACAAGGAAAAAAAATTACATGATCATCTCCTTAGATGCTGAAAAAGCCTATGACAAAATCCAAGACTACTTATTCCTAAAAATCCTGGAGAGATCAGAAATACAGGGAATATACTTAAATATAATAAAGGCGATTTACAAGAAGCTGACAGCCAACACCAAACTAAATGGAGAAAAACTCAAAGCAATCCTACTAAAATCAGGAACTAGACAAGGCTTTCCCTTCTGCCATTATGTATTCAATATAGTTCTCAAAGTTTTAGCCAAAGCAATAAGATAACGAAAGGAGATTAAGGGGATACAAATTGGAAAAGAAGAAGTGAAACTATCTCTATTTGCAGATGACATGATTGTATACATAAGTGACCCACAAAATTCTACCAGTGTAATTCTACAACTGATAAACACCTTCACCATTGTAGCAGGATACAAGACTAACTTAAAGAAATCATTACCCTCCTATAGTATATACATATATAAAGATAAAAGGGCTGAAAAGGTATAAGGGAAATATCACCCTTTATAATAGCTCTCCTATTTTGAAGGATAGGTAGGATCAATATAGTAAAAACTACAATCTTACCCAAAGCAATCTACAAATTCAATGCAATTCCCATCAAAATTCCAACACAATTTTTTATAGACCTTAAAAGAATAATACTCAATTTCATTTGGAATAATAGGAAAGCAAAGATTTCCAAAATGATTTTGCCCAACAAAAGAACCCCTCAGGAGTCATCACCATCCCCGACTTCAAGTTATACTATGGAGCTACAGTAATAAAAACAGTCTGGTACTGGCATATAAACAGACTTGTGGATCAATGGAATCAAATTGAAGTCTGCAACATTTAACCACACACCTATGAACACCTGATTTTTGACAAAGAGGCCAAAGTATTCAATGGAAAAAATATAGTATCTTCAACAAATTGTATTGGCAGAACTGTCTGCCAGTGTGTAGAAAAATGCAAATAGATCCAACCCTATCACCCTGCACAAAATTCAAATCCAAGTAGATTAAAGACCTCAACATAAACCCAGCTACACTGAACTTGATAATAAAGTAGGAAATATTCTCCAGTGCATTGGTACAGGTGACTACTTCCTAAACATAACAGCAGTAGCATAGACACTAAGAACAACAATCAATAACTTGGATGTCCTGAAACTGAGAAGCTTCTGTAAGGTCAAGGACACAGTCAATAAGACAAAATGACAGCCTACAGAATGGGAAAAGGTTTTCACCAACCCTACAAATGATAGAGGACTGATCTCTAAAATATATAGAGAACTCAAGAAACTAGAGCCCTCAACCTTGAATAACCTCATCAAAAATGGGGTTCAGAACTAAAAATGGAACTCTCAGCAGAATTACAAAAGGCTGAAAGGCACTTGAAAAAGTGCTCAACTTCTTTAGCCATCAGAGAAATGCAAATCAAAACAACATTGAGATACCACCTGTCAGACTGGCTAAGATAAAAGTCACAGATGACAGCCTATGCTGAAGAGGTTGTGGAGTAAGGAGAACATGCCTTCATTGTTGGTAGGAGTATAAGCTTGTTCAGCCACTCTGGAATGCAATATGGTGGTTTCTCAGAAAACTGGGAATCAATCTCCCCAAGGACCCAGCAATACCATTGCTGGGTGTATACCCTAAAGATACACATTTGCACCCTACAATTATTAGCTCAACTATGTTCATAGCAGCATTATTTGTAATAGCAAGAACCTGGAAACAACCTAGAAGTCCCTCAACTGAGGAAGAATTAATAAACTGTGGTACATCTATACAATAGACTAGTAACTCAGCAGTAAGAAAAAATGTCATCTTAAAATTTGCAGACAAATGGATGGATTTAGAGAATATCCTCCTGAACAAGGTCTCATAAACCCAGAAAGAGAAGCAGGGGGATGTATCCACTTATTTGTGGACTTTAAGCAAAAACATTTTTATTTCATTGAAAGATGATGGGTATGGGTGAATAAAATGATTAACCCCCCACACACACACACATCAAAAAACTCCTTCTGGTTTGACTCTAGATGTGTTGCTTAGCAGGAATTTGTGACTTAGTGTGCTTTCTTCATTTGTAGCTGAGCCTAACCTGGCTTGAAGTGAATTAGATTTTATTTTTTATGTTCCATGTTTTTTAGAGCAAAGAGACACAGAGATCAGTTATTTTCATTATTTTATATGCCTATATAAGAACAAACTAACTACAACTCTTGTTAAATTTGAAGCTGTGTTTATCAAGTTTCTCCCTTTATGATATCCTCAATGTTGTATCTTTTTAAAGAAATTTCAGAAAAATGACCTGATGTGGTGGGAGGGGGAAGGGACCTTGAATAAGGATATACAGGGATGGAAAAAAAAATTCAGCGGGAAAGCTGAACACAAAGTAAATATATGTGTAGCAATCTTATTTGCATTATCACCCTTGATAAGTCATGCTTATGATTTTTATCTTCTTTATAGTTATTGTTAACTTTTCAGCATTTTAAATTCATTTTACTGTTTTTTTGATAAATACAAAATAAATAGAGAAGAAAAAAAAGAAATTTCAATACAAATGTGTCTTTTATGTAGTAATAGATATTGGTAAATAAATAGATAATAAAAAAGAAAAGAAATGAAAGAAAACTGGAAATAAATCACTAATTTCAAGGGCCCAATATTGGGCTTTATGCATTCCTAGATACTGAGACAGATACTCATGTTGTGGATACAGCATCTGTCAGCTTAAACAAGTCTAAAACATTACTTTTAAGATCCAAACATTTTATGTGTCCACATTTAGAAATAATTTTTACATTTTATAAACATCCCTAAAGTGTTTTTATTGAATGACTTAATAAATGTGAAGAGAGAATGAAAGAAATTTCTATCCTAGGCAGAATTGTTATTCTGTTTCCTCTAAATACTAACATTATTATATTTTTACCACTCTAGGCATCACATATTCATCCATCTTTGTGTCACTCATCAATGTTTACAAATGAAAGCTGAAAATAATCTTTAATAAGATATTTTGAACAAATGCATTATATTCAATTCAAATTTCTGTTGTCACATTCTCACAACTGGGAAAGACAAAACCAAAAACACTTTACCCTAGACTTCATGAAATTATATATTTAAATTCTCTCAAATATGGCTAAAAACAACCAGTTAACAGCTGCAAAAAAAAAAAAAAAAAGAAAAAAGAAAAAAAAGGAAAAAAAGAAAGCTTGATAGGGCCCAGGATAATAACTCATTATTTAAAACTGTACTTAGTGATAGATCATCCCAACTCCTTAACATCCTCAAGGAGTCTTTAGTATAAAATAATACAGTAACAATACATTATTATAGATCACTGTACCTCTGGATGGAATATATCATTTGAGTTTACTAGGATGTTGTTCCAATTCTGGTTGTATTGAAAGAGGCTCAGAGCCAGATATTGCTGAAATATCAGAGAGAGGAAACACCATAGTCAAATCTCACCCAGGTATATTTCAGCTTCCTCAGCTTCACCCCTGGTCACTTCTAATTGCTGCTGTTTTCCTAAGCCTATCTTAAATACCCTTCTTACCCAGCTGTATCCCATCCAGGTTAAGATTAAAGGTATGAGCCTTTGGTAGTCAGCCTTGAAGTCACAGAAACACAGAAAGATCTCTTGTAGTGGGACTTTGTTATTACTCTGTAAATGATTGTCCCACCTATTAGTTTAATAAAAAATGCAGATTGACTGAAGGCAGACAGGAAGTGTACGCAGAGCTAGCCAACTGGGAAAACTCTGGGTACAGGAAGAACAGGCACAAATGCCACAGAGCTGCAATGGAGACATGACAATGAGAGAGCAGCAGACGCAGAAGAAAGAAGCTGAAATGCTACTCTGTGAAAAGGTATCGAGCTGCATGGCTGCACAAGATGGGTTGAGTTCAGATGAATTAGTTAGCAAGCTACATGCCTGGGCCCTTGGTCAGTCAGTGTAAAAATAATATAAGAATCTGTGTGAATATTTGGGCGTAAGCAGCAGTAGGGCTGAGAGTGAGTCTGAACTTTGGGGACAAGCCAGAAATTCCTGGCCAAAAA
>PVIH01032465.1:0-15762 GCA_004025045.1 Sigmodon hispidus
TAAGGAGAAAATGTTTTTATTGTAATGGTGCATAGAAGTAAGACAAATTTGACAAGGAGATGTCTTATGGAGAGATAAAGATGTTTAGTTGGCAGCGATAGTCTGCTGAATCCAGCTCACGTAGTTGCAGACCTTGGTGTAGACACCAGGCTTTCCTTTCAATGCACAGCCATAGCCCCAGGAAACAACACCCTGGAGCTGTCCACTGCAGACCACAGGGCCACCAGAGTCACCCTGAATAACAAAGAAAATATTATAAGCACTCTCACATTTATCTAAATGAAAGGATGGACTCCAGGCTTTTGCTCCATTATCTTAGGCCATTTTCATAGGCTCTTCATAAAAGAACTTTTTTACACCCAAAAACTCAAGCTTCAGTGTCCTTAGTGTGCCAATATTCTATCATTTCCTTTCTTATAGACCTGCCTCTTAGTTAACCTTTCAACCCCTGACAATGTGAGAATCAGGGAGACTGGATGCTTTCTCAAATGCTCTGCACTTTTTCAAAGGTAAAGCCTACAATAAAGCTTTCATGGTCCATGGTCAGATGGAATGTTTGTAGTAATTTCTGTATATTATTTTTGTATTTAGTCCTAATTATCAGTATCATAAAGACAGTTTATAATTCATTCCAAACCTATTCCTCCTCCCTTTTCAAGAGTTTCTGAGATGCTGTTAATGTTCTTCTTCACCTTTTTTTTCCAGAAAAGCAGAAGTAGAAGAAGCAGGTGCATGTATAAGAAGGAGGAGAATAACCACAAATAAACTTACCTGGCAAGAATCCTTTCCACCCTCCAGGAAGCCCATGCAGAACATGTTGCTAGTGATCTTGCCTGGGTAGGAGCTTTTGCAAGAACTGTCAGAGAGGACAGGAGCCTCAAGACACTGGAGAAGCGAAGGGTAGTTGGCTGTCAAGCACAAGAATAAAATGGAAGATTATCCAGTGCTCTTGGAAATGTCATTTCCAACCTGCTTCCTTTTTAACACTTCCTCTGACTTTCAATCCCCTGTGACTTATAATTTGGAGGAACATTTTCTGAGCAAGTTTGCTAAGTAATTTTATTCAATTCCCAATAGCAATTTAAAAAACTTTGGTGCAAGCATTGGTGTCCACAGCTCTCAATGGGTGTATACTTAAAGTAACTCCAAAATCTTTAGCCTCTGTCTACTTGTATCTCCCGTGTCGGCTGAACATTTTGAGTTTTTAATACTTTATTTTTATTGTATCTGCTGTATGGTCTCAGCATACATGTTTTCTTAACTCTGATTTGTGCATTGTAAGACTGCCTATATCCATATCTGTCCTCAGAGAACCTTCTCTTGAGTGAATATTCAAACCACTTTGCTCCCAACATGCCTTTTACCACTAGTCTTCTCTCAGTTGGTAATCAAGACTCAGTGATACTTACTGCCACTGCTCAGGGTGTTGCCCCAGCCAGACACAAGACACTTAGTACCAGATGATGGGCAGGATCTTGGCAGAGAGATGGTAGACACTCGAGAGTTGAGGGTGGCAGGTGAGTTCAGCTTAATCAACATGATGTCATTATCATAAGTGTTTGCATTATACTTGGGGTGGCGGATGATTTTGGCTGCATCAATGAATTGCTCATCACCCTCAACAACATCAATGTTGTGTTCTCCCAGGCGCACTTGAATTCGGCTGGATGTAAAGATTAGAAGTTTTATAAGTATCCTTCTTCAATTTTTTTCCTTCCTCCCAACTTGTCAATGATGAGAATAAACATAAATAACAGCCTGTTTCAGCATTTATTCACACAACTGACTTTATACCCTAGGTAGCATTGTCTACTATCTTGCTGTTTACAATTCAGAAATTTTCTTGCATAAGTATCCTTACTACTTAGTAAAGACCTTGGACTGACACCTTGGATCCCACTCCCCCTAGAGGAACACCTGACTCAGTCTTGATATTGGGTGAAGAAAACTGGATTTGCCAGGAGTGGAGGCTGAACTAAGCAATACTGGGACCTTGGGACCTTGGGATCACCTGCCCATGAGGCGGGGGGGAGATGTGGAGAAGAAAGAATGACCTGATGTGGTGGGAGGGGGAAGGGACCTTGATTAAGGATATACAAGGATAGAAAGTGTGAATTCTTTATTCATAATAAAAAAAAATACAAGATGTAAGAGGGGAAGAAACATCCCTACTAAATAGTTGGAGATAAGGAGTTAATTGGTAGAAACTGTTTGGCATTTGCATTTTTCCTCTGGTTATAATTCTCAGGGATTTCAGATATATAAAAATTTGAGATATTGAGGTAAATACAAATACATAGTGTGATAAAGCTGGAATCAGAAATGGAGTGCTGGGATTAAACATGTGAGCCACCAAGCCTGGCTGAAAAAGAGTGCAATGTTATGGGAACAGAATTATGTATGCTTGCTTTTAATAGCATACATAAAATACAGTGGGCTTTATCAATGCACATCCTTTTCCCTTTGTTGGCGCTATGTAGGAATTTACAATCTGAAGACAAACTTTATCAACTACTGTTTCCTTTCTGCTCTTAAGTACCATCATCTAGAAAGATTGCAGTGAGTTCTGGAGCATAACTCCACATAAATATTCCTCAGCACATCATAAAATTTTTTAGATAGAATCCAGTTCGTAGTATGTGATCTTTTAAAAAATATTTTTATTTTTAATTATATGTATATATGTGTGTGTCTGAGTATGTGTCTGTGTGAATACAGGTGCCCATGGAGTAAAGAAGAAGGCATAAGATACCCCAAAACTGGAATTATATGTGGTTGTGAACCATCAGATGTAGTTGCTAAGAACTGAACACAAGCCCTTTGGGAGAGCACAAATGCTCCTAACCACTGAACTATCTACAGTTCAGTATCTGAATGTTTTAACTATCTTATATAACTGAACTTGTTGCCTAATTATACTCTAATAAAGCTAAAGGAAAGCTTGAGTTTAGAGCATGGGAATGTGAATATTAGTCACTTACGATTTGTAGCAGTGAGCTGCTGAAACAACCCACTGGGAATTGATGAGGGAACCACCACAGAAGTGGTAGCCAGCATTCAGGGACACCTGGTAGGGAAGAGAATTCCTCTGACAGGTGTATCCTCCAACAATCTTGTCATCATCATCATCATTCACAGGGAGAGCAACTAAGAAGAAAGTTGGATGTTCTTGTAAAAAGATCCACCATAATATGTCTGCTTTATTTGTTTCCTTTGGCTATCTCAGATAATCAAGAAATGGTGGCTTTACTGAGGGATACTTTTTTTTTTTTTTTTTAGATTTATTTATTTATTATGCATACAGTTTTTACAGAAGAGGGCACCAGACCTCATCATAGATGGTTGTGAGCCACCATGTGGTTTTGCTGGGAATTGAACTCAGGTCCTCTGGAAGAACAGTCAGTGCTCTTAACCTCTGAGCCATCTCTCCAGCCCCCTGAGGGATACTTTAAAGCAGAATCCTGCTGGGAAGTCATGCAAATGGGGAGCAGTACATTAAACTTTACTGATGGTGAGTTGTTGACATGGCATGCTTGTCTCCATAAGGAAAACTTAAGGAGCAATTTGAGAGTATTCTTGATTAGAACAAGAAGCATAGATAATGTTTCTATTTGCCTTTGCTCTCATGTTGCTTGTCACTTAAATTTTTATAAATAATTTCACCAAACATTGCAGGATCCCCTTCCCTAACTTTTCCATTTATGCAACAACCTTTGCAGCACATTCTTCTCCATTGTGTAGTAAAACCCACTGTAATTACGATTGCTTACAGTTCCCGAGTCTTCCATTTTCTTATGACCTGATTTTATTTCCGTAATTTTATTAGCTAAGATATTTCCAGGAGTATTGATAGATACATCTAGTTTATACCACTGAGCTTTGGAAACTCTAGTATTACATTTCAGCATTAAAATTTTAGTGATATTCATGCATTTTGGCCTGGGCCTATAATTCCCACTGCCTTGGAGGCTGAGGCAGAATGATGGCAAGCATAAGGCCTGCCTAGGATACAGAATATGCTCAAAGGTAGCCTGGACAATTTATTTGTTCATGTATTTGCTGTAGCTGGTGAATAGTTTCCTGGTGTGTACTAAGCTTTGGGTTTAGTGCAAAATTCCATTCTTGCCCAGTGGGAGATCAATAAATTGCTAACACTAACACAGAAGTTGTCATGTCCCTATGTTTAATCAGTTGAATGATATATGGACTCATATTAGGGAAAATTTATTAGAAAATATGAGAGCACTGTAGTCTACAAGTTTCTTTACATGAAAAATAAAATATTCTTTTCTGTCTTTGTCCCTAGAACAAATAATCAGCCTTGCAGTGTTTCGGAAACCTGGCCTTGATATTTACAACATCTTCAAAGTATACAGATTACTCTTCTTTAAGAAAAAGATTTCATTTTTAACTTTGCATGTAGAGGGATGCACATAAGTACAAGTGTCTGAGGTAGCCAACAAATTTCCCTCCCCTTCCTATAGATGGTGTTATGAATGGTTGTGAACTTCCTGACATGGTTAACAGGAACTAAACTCAGGTTCTCTGGAAGAGCAGTACATGCTCCTAAACAGTGAACCATCTCTTCAGCCAGAATACTTTTATTAATATCAGTATTCCAGAGAGGTCAATACCAATACTTTCTTTGCTATGGAGTATCCTTACCCTTTACCCCCTAATTCAAGGACTCTACCTGGAAGTTCAGGACAGTCTGATTACTTATTCTATGTATACTGGAACATGATCTGTCAATGCAAGCAAGCTTTAACTATCCATAAATACACTCTCTATACAATGGTGTTCTAATATGTTAAGTTTCCTGTATATAAACCCTACATTCCAGGGCACAAAGTACTAATTTAGTTGCATTATTGATTCTAACTAATTTGTTCCTTAAAGGCACTCACCAGCAGCTCCAAGGAAGGCAAGGAAGATGAAGATCTTCATGCTTGCTCACTGTGTCTGGAGCAGTAATTCAGATGAAGGTTATCCTCCAAGGATATTTATAACCCAAGGCTTTTGTTAATGCCCAATGGCTATAGGTTCCTGGAAAGATCTTTCATTGGAAACTCAAAGATCTAAATTTAGAATGCAGTTATCCAAACACCAACCCTTTCCTTCCAAAGGTTGTGGGAATGGAAGAAACAAACCACCTGGTGGGGGCTGTTCCCCACAGTAGAAAAATTAGCTGGTGAAAGTTCACAAAACAGAGCTTCAGGTTTGTCGACCCTCGGACAGAAAATCTTAAGTATTCTGATATTTCAGATGTAAACAATTTTTTCCTTAAGAACTCACTGAAACCATGATCCTTCACATGCCATTTTTATCTTGTGATCATTCACAATGTATCTCCCTTGTCCTAGGGTCATTCTAATTTGCTACGTCCACATTAAGTTTCCATTGCTAGTGGAAAAGACACCCCCCCAAGAAAGAAAAATTCTTCTTAGTAGAAATTATGATAAATGAAATTGGTAAAGTTAAAGATGAGAACTGGTGTTCATATAGAGCTTGTTCTGTGTCTGGGTTATAGTAGTCTCCCTATCTTTTTTTCTACTGGCTATGATTTCATTTGATCATGGCCAAACATGAGCCAAAAACATTAAATGTAACATTTTTAGAGATGAATAATTAATTACTTTATGATAACTATGTCATAGCATATTACTGTATTTTTCCATTTTATTTTTATTGTTCTAATTTATTCCTAGTTGTTTTCAATTCCTTATTTATAATCTAAACTTCATCATAAAGATGTACCAGAAAAGTGATACATATGTTTATATATATAAATATGGCTTGGAATTATCTGTTGTTTCAGGTATCCACTGGGTATCTTAGTATATATTTCTCATATATATAAGAAAATATTGTGTTCTAAAGTACTTTGCCTATATTAGCTTTGTACTCCTCCTAAAAAGAATAATACAGCATGCACATTTTAATTCCCATCTTTAGATGGAAACCTAAAGAACCCAGTCTATAAATTGCACAGCAGGCTACTGGCAGAATTTGGCAACACTGTATTAAACATGAAGAACATACAATGAACTGTGAAGTTAAATGACTATTAAGAAATTCATGAATTTTTCTCAATAATTACACTTTTAAAACAAGAATTATCAGAATTAATGGGGGAGTCAACTCTCAAGAGCCAGTCAAACTTTTTTTTTTTACTATGCAGTATTGGGTTATGAACCCAGGGCCTCATTCTTGTTAAACCTGAAAACACATGTTCTACCACTAAGCTAACCTACAAACCCCTCTCCACCTTTGTTTAGAGACAGGTCTCATTATGTAACCCTGGACCAGGACTCTCTATAGATCAGCTGCCTGCTTTTGTCTCCTGAGTGTTAGGATTAAAAGTATGCACTATCATGCCTGTCCTTTCAATGGTTTAAAAAAAAAGTTTATTTTGAGATGGTTTGGTTAAATTGTCCAGGTTAGATTCAAACTCACAGTCAACCAGCTTGCTTCTCCAGGGTGGATGGGATTGGAGGTATTTACTACCATGTCTAGTTAGAGAAAATTTCTACAAAGTAACTCTTTAGCTAAAGACAATGTTGAGATTCTCAACTTAGCCAAAATAGCAACCCATATACCAGTACATTATTTCTGTTTAGAAAATCATCATTCTTAGATGAGATGCTTTAAAATTGCTGCTAGCAAGACAACTTAGTTGGGATGACATCTTCATTACCAATGCAATAGGAATTAGAATTATCTAGGAACTTGAAGGGGTGTACTCCTTGCACTGTGTATAGGGAAATTTCCAGAGATGATCAACTGAATGGTAATTCTCCCCATGAATGTAGGTAGCTCCATTGCTGGGTAGGAGGTCTGAGCTGAGCAAAAAGATGGTTTTGAAAGAAAATCAGTAGCATGCCTGAGTTCTCCTCTCTGCTTTCTGGCTTGCAATGATGTAAATGGCTATGCTCTAAAAAGGACCTTTTAAACCATGAGACATTAAATCTTTCCAGTTTGTCTATCTATATCTGATACTTTGGTCACTGTAACAAAGTAATATACTTGTGAAAGATAGATTCTCAGCCTTGATGCTATTGACATTTGGGACCTCTGAAATCTTTGTGATGGGAAACTATCCTATGAGCACAGAGTAGGATGTTTATGAACATCTTAAGATTTAAAGAGCACTCATTCCTTTTTTCTTGTGGTTGTGACAAACACCACAAAATTCCCATGTCCTTTCCAAGCAAAATTGTCCCCACTTGAGAATTTCAGATGAAGAGGATGAAAGAAAAGATCAAAAAGGTTTTGTGTCCAAGGTAATTGTCAAAGGAAAGGCCTTAAATGTTGGGCCAATACAGACACTGGATATTTACTCATTAAATGGAGCCCACGTTAGGAAGCTACCATTAACTGATTCCCAAGAGTCAGAAAATATTAAAAAGTAAGAGAAGAAACAGTTGCCAGAATGAGGAGCATCTTCTCTCTTAAACAATCTGCTGCTGATTCCTATGACAATACTGAATGCTGCCCCACTCCATATTACCCTCAAAACTTCCCTAGACTCTCATCTGAGACCTGGACCTATAGGAGAGATGCATCTCAATAACTGCATTATTATGTACCATTGTGCCCCACAGTGTCCACCTGGTGATCCTACCCAAGCTTTCTTGTGCTCACTCCTTCCCAGAGGGAAAGAAAGGAGACTGCCAGGCAGTAGTGTAAGGGTACAGGTAAACCTACGATAGTTTTCACAGCCTCCTTTCTCCAAAAAGAAGGCAACAGAACATGGCTCTGTTCAATTGATATGAGGATAATTTAGTCATCAAAAGGGGTAGCTGGCATGTAGGAACATATCAAGTAATGATCTCAGGCCTTTAGTCATTCTAATAACATTTCTATACCTAGGTGCATACAGTCCACTGAGTACAGTGGCTAAACACTGTTACATTTTGAAAGTTGAATAGACATTTTTCTTTAAATTTTTTTAACTATTTGTATATGTGTGCATCTGAGTGTGTATTTGTGAACTTGAGTATGGTGGCCACAGAGGATAGAAGGAGATGATGAATCTCCTAGTGCTGAAGCTAAAAGCATTTGTAAACTATAAGATGTGGGTTCTAGGTTTACTTGGGTCCTTTACAGAAACAAGGATGTGCTTTAACATCTGAATCATCATTCCAGCACCCTATGCTTCTTTTATTTATATATATATATATTTTTTTTAAAAAATTATGTTGACCTTCCATATGCTGGCAGTGTTTTATCTAATGGACATTAAAATGAATGGTCACTTTTAGAAGAAACAACCCTGTTCATACTATCTAAATCCAAGTTGAAGACCAACAATGAAGAGCATACAATACTTGAAATAGGATGTTAGGTCCAGAAAATGGCAAGTTCAGGATCACCAATGGTAGTTTCTGTGACGGTTGTATATGCCTGGAAATGATATAGATGACTAAACTAGGCAGGATATTAAGTAGACTGAATTAAAATATGGTTATATATCTGTATAATTTGTATATGTGTGTATATAAATATGTATAATTTATATAATCTGTTATGTACAATCATTAAAAACATCTGAAAAATATATCCAGACATAATCTATAGATTCTTAGGCCTTTGTGAGTATCACAATATTGTCCTGAATTTCTGTGAAGTATTCTGTGATGTTTGATAATGGACAATGGAGTTGAACATTCCCTGACCACATAATAATATATTCTCTACTCTTTGTGTAAAATATCTATGCTCAGTGATACCAGTGAATTCTCATTTATAACCACAACTGATCTTTCTATACTGTCTGAGGGTATGCTTCCCTATCATGTTCATAGCACCAGGCATGAACTATAGGGAATTCAAGCACATGATGTCCCAGAGGCCTCTGCTTATATTTAATTAGTCTGTGTTTTTATCTGTCTTTCCCATGCACATGGCTTAGTGGCCTTGAAAGACTCAACTTGCTGAGTCTAAATTGAAGGCTGAGTGAGCTCAAGTAAATACATTGACCTTCACATTGGCAGGAACAAGAGGAACCAGCCATTGAAAGCATTTTATTCTCTTTTCTCCATTGACCTTCACTGGATTTTTCTTCAACTTCTTTAGCTACTGTCTTGACTAATATGTCATTCATTAATGGGAATAAATGCTTCCTCTTAATAATTTTAGGTCACATGGAAAATTCTAAATTAAATTAATTTCCTTCAAAAAAGTTCTAATAAGACCTACTATATGATATAAGAAAACATGATGGCCAAAATACAAAGGTAACAGGTCACAAAGTAAGTGCTTCTGAAAATTCATTGTGATGTCCACCTTCAGCTACATTTTTAATATTTGTCACACAGGCCATCACTGGTAGAGTGTAGAATGTTCTTTTATGGGAACCTGAGTCCTAGTTAAAGTTTCCTTGAGACTCTATTCAAGGAAGGAATATTTGTTTAGGGGACTTTCTGCTCTTGCTACTTGGGATTCTCACCATAAAACTATTTGCAAAGATGGCTTTGTATGTAAAGGTCAATTGAAGAACTTTAGTTGACTCCCCAAGAGAAGCCTTAGCCCCTCTGAGGAGTGGATGGGGGAATGGGAGACAGGAGGGTAGGGAAATTGTGTAAACATGTAAAATGGAAAAATGTAAAATACTATAAAAAAAGAAAAAACTTTTAGTTATTTCAGGGGATGTCTCTGTCAAAGCTATTGTGTTATTGCAAAGATAAAGTCACGAGGAACATGTAAATGATTTAGTATAACTATGTTTTTAATAAAACTTTATTTAGATCACAAATCATATACTTTGCACAGGCAGCAACTTGTTTAGGCTGCTCTAAAAGGAAAGAAATAAACCATTTAAATGGCTTTCTCTGGATTCAAACTGGAATGCATGCTAGTTTAATTTCAGAGATTGAAATGGTCTGAAATAAAGTAACATTAGGGAAAACATTTCAGTGTTCTCTTTATATTGTGTTAATGGCTAGAGGAGAAGAAAAGGAGACTGAGGAGAATCTATGTCTGTGAGGTTAGTGAAAGAAACTAGTGGAGGTTGGAGTTTGACAGAAATAGAATATGAATCAAACATGAGGAAAGAAATCTTATGAAAGAACATTTGAATTTGGACACCAGAGTTCCTGTGCTTCCTTCACCAATGGCCTGTGTGTATGTCGACTTCAATATCTTCATAAATCAATGAATTTCTCATTGAGAATAATTGACTAATCAGACAAGTTAGATTAATTATTGTTTCACATGTTATTGTTGTATAAAATTTCTGGCTCGCCCTAGTCCCACAGTCCAAATGAATCTTTCCTGCCTGCAGCCTAGCCTAGTCCAGGGTTCAGACCCACAGCTCTACTTGGTCTCAAATAATCACACAATTAATTACATACTGTTCAGTTTATGGCTTAGGCTTACTGCTAGCTTGCTCTCACATCTTAACTCAACCCATTTCTATTAATCTGTTTTACCATGTGGTTTGTGGCTTACCTATACTGCATTACATGTATTGCTTCGTGGGTGGCTGGATTGCTTCTCTTATGATGCCACCCTCCTTCCTCTGTCTGCATAGACCAAATCAATTACTTCATTATTCAATGGTATTCACAGCATACACAAGGACATCTCACGTCACTTCCACTTTTCTGTCTAATCAGAAAGGAAAGTTTCAATTATAACATAGTAAAATTACATATAACAAAACAGCTTTCAAGCAAGAATTACAGTTACAATTTCTAGTCTGTTGGTATTTAGCAAAATTAAGAAAAATTCTATCATCTATTTTATCCTTGTGAGTCAAAAGTTTCACATCTAATTTAACTTTTAATATAACTAAAAACACTATTCTTAAAACTATCTAATCTTCAACTCCATCAAAGACCATAAAACAATATACTATTATCTGAGTAAACAGTAAGTGCATGCAACTTCTAAATTCTAGAAATGACAGAGACATCTGGCTACCTGGACAGACACCCAAAATTCCTTTGTAACGTTGGGGCATTCATCTTTAGTCTGGTAGGCTTTTTTTGAATCAGAAATTTGAAGGACTACTCTATGCATGTTAGCATAATGCATCAGTCACTTCCCCTGTGTCCTGCAAAATATCTGGCAGTTTTCTCTGTGAAGCAGGAACATGAAAGTCCATCTCCTCTTGTTCTTCCAAAGTTCAGAGGTAACTCTCATATGCATCCTGCATGTCCAGTTTATACAGCATATTGCCAGGCAGTTGAGGCAAGAACAATTTTCTGTCCAGTGGCTAACTTTTGCTGCAAAAAAAGTAAACTCTACATGGAGTTTCTTCTATGCTCATCATCCTCTTGAAGTGGATTTATGCTGCCAGCATAAATGGACCTGTTGGATAGTCCAGAAAAGTCTACTTCTCAAAATATTTTTAAATACCATATTCAGTAAGTCTTGAAGTGTTTTAAGATTACCTATCTAATTGAAAGATATCTTTGTATATCTTAAAAAAAAAACCTAACATGACTTTAAGTTTAGTTATCATGATGACTATGAATCTGCATTTCTTAATTACACATTACAATTTGAAATGAGCTATATAAACATAATACCTTAAACAATAGTAGAAATATACATAAGGTATAACAAAATTGACCTTAAATATGTATTAATAAAACAAAATCTATACAAATATAAAATATTTTGAGATTAGCCTTTTTTGGATTAAATTCAAAACTCTGTTTAAATGAAGATATTGACTATAATCATTAATCATTTATAATGAAAACAAGGTATCCCATCATCAGAGTCAGATATTCATCTGAGAGATCAGAGAGACAGAAGAAAAAGCCACAGTGGCTTCTCACCACTCTGAATCCTCAAGTGGAATGGGGTAAATATCTTCAGGAATCCTCAGACTTAATGACTGAATCTTCAGCTGAAAGAAAATGGGAGTTCAGGCAAAGCACTGACCTCTCACCTCCTTTTTTTAAGGTGGGCTGTGACTTTTAATTTCCAGTCAAACTTTATCAAATACACAATATATCACCACAACAGGCAGTTTAAGATTTCTGAGGATATAATGTTTCACTTCCTAACTGTTTTTCCTCAGGTTGAGCATGTGCCTGGCTCATTGTATTTGCTTGGTGAATAAATATTGTATTCTTTCCCTTATACATCTTCTATTTATTCACCAAAGGTCACCCCAGTATGACCTGTTGTTAGAAGTAATTTTTGCAGTTCTCTTTGTCTGCTACTCCCTGCTTTCACATCTTCTTAGGCGCCTTCTCTCATCTGTTGATATTTTTTAACCTTGTTAGAGACACAGTTACATTGTTCCTTTGGTTTTGTGATTTTGCTGAGAGTTTTGATTTCTTTGTCCACCTCTTCAATTAATTTTAAGTCTCCGTAAGACATAATTTTGCATTTAAGCTCCAAATGCTGGGCCAGCATGGTGCTTCCTTTACTGTATTGGACCATTCAGCCTCATCTACAACTTCACTGCCAAGGATCATCCAACTTCTTTCCTGGGGGAGCCACAGTGCCTTCCAAATCATTCAGTTAAAACTTATTTCTTGTGTTGAAGGAGAAAACTCTGTTCCTAGAGCTACTGAATGTTTGCTCCAATCACTATACCTTGGGATTACTCTTCCCAGAGGCCAGACCCTCAAAAGACCACCAAGAGACAGGTCCAAAATATTTTTGACCGTTGTTTCTTTTTTAATTATGAAAAAAGTCATATTTTCATTTATGTATCCCCTTGTTCAAACTCCCTTCCCCCTCCCAGTCACTCTCTCTTCTCACTATTACTTTATCTCCTCCCCAGCAAGGGCAGGAGGTCTCAAGGTCCCAAGGTAGCTTAGTTCAGCATCCACTCCAGGCAAGTCCTTCTGTGGTTGTTTAAGGTGATTTCCAAATACTCGTCAAAATGAGGCTGTGCCAGGAAGGACAGAAAAAGAAGTGGTTAGCATATAGCCTAGGACCTGATTAAGACAAAATGCAAATAAGATACTTTTCAAAAGCACAAAATGGTCAGGATGAAGGGTAAGATGTTATGGTTTGTAGTGTCAAGAAATCACCAATGCTTCCTAAAGAACAGGGTGAATGAAAAAGAAGGCTCAAAGAGCCCAAGAGATGCAAGTACATGTTCAGTGGTTGTCATTACCCTCCTCAGACTTGGAAGATGCTCCTGGAGCATGTGGGGCTAGGCAAAGTCTCCCTTTCTATCACAATATTGGTGCTTCGAATTGCATAATAAGCATACTTTTGTGGGATATTTATGTTCACTGTGAATATGTATCTTTGCCAAAGCACCATTGTAAGTTTTCCTGGCACTCCACATGGTTGAGCCAAGATGGCTCCAGTGGGATGCACCTCGTTTGGAGGCACACCCCTGGGTGTGGCTGCATAAACCCGTGAGGCACTGGGTGCTGCATACAGAAGCACCTCCCTGGACGCATACGGAGGCACCCCCTCAAACGTGACTACATAAACCTGTGCACACCCCTTCTTTTAAAAAGAGACGCCCACATTTTGCTCTCTCTCTTCTTATCTCCTTCTGTCTTGCTTCTGTTTCTGTACCCGCCTGGGAATTCTCTTAAATAAACCCTCGTGTGTGGCCTTGATAGTGTGGTAATATATATCTCTTCTCACGCGCGAAACCAACAACCATGCAATTGGTTTAATAAAGAGCTGAATGACCAAGAGCAAGGCAGGGGAGAATAGGCAGGACTTCTGAGCAAAGAGCGAAACTCAGAATGGCTGTAGTTGCAGAAAAGCATCACAAGCTAAACATGGAAGGAGAGGAAACAGGAGGTACAAGAAAGGTAACACCACATGGCAGAACATAGGTTAATATAAATGAGTTAAGTTAATTTGGAAGAGTTAGTTGAGACAAGTCTAAGCTAAAAGTTAAGCTTTCATAATTAATAATATGTTTCCATGTTATTTGTAAGCTGGTGACCCCTCCCCCCAAAAAATCTGATTATATACACTGTCAATTAAAAGATCACTGTGGTCGGAAGACTAAAGAATGAATTCATTTGTGTCTGTGCAAAAGAGGGCAAGGAAATGGTGAGTGTGGTGTTAGGATACAAATAGGGTACACGAAGCAGCCTCACTCAGGCTTTTGAAGCCCCAGCGGATAAAGAAGGTCTAACAAGATAGCCTAGGTCTTGTGTGGGGTGTGGAAACCTGCACTGAAATGAAGCGGCCTTCTCCATACTGCCCTTTGGGCTTGAGTCAGAATATGAGGGGGTGGGTGTTAGAAGGTGAGAGAGGGAGACAGCTGAAATAGCCAACTGGCTGCATGCGGATTGGTGGTCAGATATGTAAACCTATTATGGATAACAGATGCCAAGTTTCTCAGCACTGCCTAAGAAAGCTGCATACATGGAAAGAGAAAGTGCCAGAGCTAGAATGAATAATAATAGAAATATAAACAATAATAGAAAAAAACAGTAAGCTCCCAGCTTTTCTATATGGATAGACAGAATTGGAAATACACGTGCATGTATACAGCTGTCTGCACATTGTGTATGTTTCCTATTTTAGATACTTGGATGCCCTGGGAACAGTGTCAAATCTCAAACACATATATCTAGAGCTCACACCCTGTTTTCTAAATATCTTCTCTCCACTAAAGGAGGACAGTTTTCTTCAGATATAAGACTGGAGGGTGGAGTGGGATTTTGTCCTAAAGCAATGAAATCTCCAGAGAATATAAGGACTGACAGGAAGGGGCACTTAAGAAGGAAAGTTTCCTCTCTCGCTCTGCTCCCATACTTCCTTTAAACAACGCTTGGCACACACTGAAAAGCTACTGTTCCATGACCACCTTCAAAGTACAATGTTCAACTAACTCACTCCAGATAAATGTAGTCAGTTACGTTCCAATCTTATATCTTGAGATGGCACTTTCAATTTATGCAAAACCGCCAACATAAATAATCCAGTGCCAAGAACATCACATTTAAAACACTGTTTGAAATATTTAAACTTCTTTTTGCATGTGATATTTTATTATTTAACATTGCACTCATCTATCCAAACACAACTAACCTAACTGCACATAACTGTAAAGCATTGTGATAAAGTTGAGGGACACTGGTCCTGGTACAATAAATGTGTTGTAGTATGTTTTTCCCGGCCTGTTTGGGGCTGGAGGATTATGACCTGGGGCACATGTGGCGCCGGTTTGGAACCTGGTTCGCGCGCCCGCGGCTTTTGTCCCCCAAAAGAAATGAATCACACGCTTATATACTTTACACTGCTTGGCCCATATCTTAAGCACATTATTAGCTAGCTCTTTCTTCTTAAATCAACCCATTTCCATGAATCTACCCACCACGTGACTCGCAGCCCGTGGCTCACCTGGATTCCTACATGCTTCTTCTTCGGGGGACGGATGGCGACTAGTAAACTCCACCCCTTCTTCCTACCTGGCTGCCTCTGATTCTCCACCCACTTCTACAGTGCCCTGCATGGGTGCAAACAGTCATTTATTTACATGGTACAGAGAACATTCCACCACATTTCCTCTTTTCTGTCTAATCAAAAAGGAAGGTTTCAATTTCCATATAGCAAAATTACACACAACAGAACAGCTCTCAAGCAAGAATTACAGTCACAATATCCAATCTATTTGTATTCCAAAATTAAAGAGAATATTCCATTATCTACCTTATCATTGTGAGTCTAAAGTTTCATATCTAATATACCTTTTAAACTAAAAAGAACTATACCTACAATTATTAAACCTTCAACCACATCAAAGACCACAGAAGGATATAATATTATGCAAATAAACAGGAAGTGCAAGCAACTTCCAAAGTCTAG
>PVIH01034412.1:0-12656 GCA_004025045.1 Sigmodon hispidus
GATGCTGCGCCCTGATCTAGCCCCTCGGGGTGGCCACGGGACAGGCGGACCCCAGGCGTCCGCCACTGGGTAGCCTCAAGCCCCAGATTTCCTCCTGTCCTTCTAGTGCCTCTTGGGATCCAGGCCATGGCCCTGTCTGCCTGGGCTGACTGGAGCCTCCCACCCGCACCTGGATTGACTCTAGCTTGCCCTCGCGGGTGTCTCTCATCTGAGGTTGTCCTGGGTTCTGCGCAGAAGCTGTCATCTCATGCCATTTGTCTGGAGGAAGCCTTGGCTTCTTAACACCTGGAGTGTAGGGCATGGTTGCGTTCGAGCTGTCTCTGCCTCTTCCCAGCCACAGAACAGGAGCTGTTGCCTTGAAGTTGACTTTTTCAAGCACCTTTAATTGCCTATGGTTGCAATTTCGGAAATGCAGGCCGTGGGGAAGCAGGTGTATGTGCTGATCAAAGAGGCTGTGCTTCTCATCTCTCTTCTCCGTAGACACACTCGTTGAGCCATCGCAGAGCAGTCCCAGGCCGGAAAAAGCAATTTGACCTCCTCTTGGCGGAACACAAAGCCAAGTCGCGGGAGAAAGAAGTGAAAGAACATCTTCTGACTTCCGCTAGGGAAATACTTCCAAACCCGCCCGGACCGGTGCCTGATGCTCTGCAAGGATCCTCTGGGAGCACGGTGGCAGAGCCGAAAGTACCATCCCCACCAAAATCCAGGCCCCTCAACTCTGTGCTTCCCAGGTAAGTCCGCAAAGGCGTCGAAGCAGCCTGAGCCCTCAGTCAAGGCCCTTTCCAGTGCTGGGGTCGTTGTGTGTGGCCTGGTGGCTCTTGAAAGGCTCTGAGAAGTAAGGTCCTGCGCCTAAGGGGCTGCCTGGTGCCTGCCTCAGCGCTCAACAGTTTTTTTTATTGCTGTAAGTCAGTGTCATCTGCCTTCCTTCCCAGCAGACCTTTTATCAGATAGTGTGTGTTTTTACAGAGCAAGAGTGAGCTGGAAATAAACGCTGGGAGACTGGCACTTCAACCACTGGGAACTTGCTGTCTGCCTGGGTTTTTATGTTATTTGAAGACTCCCGGGCCAGAAGGGGGAAGCCTGGGTAGAGAAATGGTTAGAATAACTTATAAGCTCTCCGAACCACTCTTACCCACTTGTCGCGGTTTCTTATGACTTATTTTCGCAACTGGTCAAAATGAAGGGAGGTTGGTGGTATTGAGAGTGTGCCACCTGGTTCAGGTTTAATTTGGTTGCACTGAATTGAAAAGGAAAGAACAGGAAACAAAATTACTCTCCATTTGGATTAGAAGCAGTTTAAGATCTGTGAATGTTTGTTTTGAAGGGCCGGAGACCAATTTCCAGTTAGCAGAACCAAAATTAACTGCATGCATTCAAAAGTGTTTATGGAGGATTTCTCCAGGAGCAAAGTGCTGTCAGGAAAGGGGGGATGGAAAAATGCAGCCTGACCCTGCTTTCCAAAAATGTAGAGTTCAGAAAACAAGAAAAGACTCAAATGTTTATGCTTGACATAAAAAGGAAATACTATTCATCAAGAAGTACAAATAGTGATATCCGCGCTTGGTGGTCGTCCCCCCAATAAATGTGTCCCAGAGGGTCATTGTTCAACTGGCAAGTAAGTTTTGAGAGACCATCATTAGGAAAGAGCAGGGAGTTGGCTTTTAAAGCAAAAATCTATTTGGCCAGGTTAAAGGTGTTGGCATTAAGAGACAGAGGCAGGCCGATCTCTGTGAGTTCAGGGACAGCCTGGTCTTATAGAGTCAGTTCTAAGACAGCCAGGGCTACACAGAAAAACCCTGTTTCAAAAAGCCAAACAGCAAAATAGTGAAAATCCATGTGGCAGCAGTTGCAGTTTGGGGGAAAGTGGACCCAGTCTCGGGGGTCCCTCTGTGTGTAGCATGATCAAGTCCAGCCCCAGGCATTTTGAGCACACAACGTAAGCTCCTAAATTAACTGCCATCTCTTCTCCTTTCCATCACTGTAGACATCTATATTGTTTTAACACCTTTCTTTGCAAGACAATTCCATTCCATATTCTGGGCTTCAGCTGTATAAGCAGTTACTCTCTGTTCTCCAAGATCCCTGGTAGATGCTTGAAACTGTAAGATAAAACCAAGCCCTGTATATTCTGTTTCTTCCTATGTAACTGTTCCTCTGATAAAGTTTAATTTATAAGTTGGGCACAGTAACTAATAATAAAACAATTACAAACATATATTGTAATGAAATCATCAGCATTGCTAATTTTGCACTTTGGGACCATGATTACTAGAGTTACTTGAATTCATATCCTGCCATACTGTTGCAGTTGGTCTGAAAATGGCTGCTGACTGACTAATGGGGACCACATAAAAGCATGAATACATTAACAGTGGTTGACTTCCATCCTGGAGGCAACAGAGTGGTTCTACCCAAGGTTTCCCCATACTTCTCAGAACTGCATATGCTGAGAACTAATGAACTGTTTATGCATACAATTTTATATTTAATATCTATTAGACCTCATTTGACCATGAGTATCTAAGACTGGAAAAGTGAAATCATTGGTGGACTATGTAGAGTGACTTTCAAATCCTTTGTAGTTATTGACCATTTTCTCCATTACACTCATCCTTCCATAGTGCCTGATATGGCAGATTGGCCTCTACCTTAAAAACAATACAAAACCAAAAAAAAAAGAAAAAAACCATGTTTACTCAGTCAGAGCCATTATCCTGAAGAGGGATCTTGTTGAATCCTCCAAGGATTCCCCCAGCAAAACCAGCTTGATAGCTCTTTTGAGGGGATGAAAAGAGGTCTCATGGTCTTATGTAGCCCAGGCTGACCTCAAAATCTCCACAGAAACAACAAGGCTGACCATAAACTCCTTTTGACCTTCCGAGTGCTGATCACATGCGTGTCCTGTGAAGTCTGACTTAGATGATTCTTTCATTAACCATTTCTCCAACAATCTTTAGCTGATGGAGGCTGTGCTTTCTCAGCAGTGTCTGGGCTAACAGAGGAGAAAGAGTAGCTGCACAAAGCACAGGCCTCAGGCGGCTTTAGGGTTTGTTTGTGCTGTGATTTTAGGAGAATGTCCACTTAGAGGAAACACCAGGTGTTTATGTTTCTTCGGGAGCATTTTGAAATAAATGTCTAACAAAGAAAAGAAAGTACCATGGCAAATATTAGTAAGGGAGTCATTCTTTAGGACAGAACTCAACCCTTCCAAAGTGAGTGAATGAGAACAAAGTTCTCAGGGTTATGAAATTCTGTACAGTCAGGTTGAAAAGGCATGATCAGATTATAACATCAAGAGCACACAAAACCTCCAAGAACACACATTTATTTTTATTAATATATATTATGATTCTATATTAAATACATATATAATGGATATTCCACCAATATTAACAAGCAAAAATAAATATCACACATGGATTTTTTTTTTTTTTTTTTGAGATAAAGTTTCAATGTAATAGTCCTGGCTGTCCTGGAACTCACTCTGTAGACCAGGCTGGTCTCGAACTCACAGAGATCCATGTGCTTCTGGCTCCCAGATGCTGGGATTAAAGGTGAGCATAATCACTGCCCAGTTTGAATGGAATTTTTATAATCCTTTTCAATCATAAATTTTCTTGACAGAGAATATTGTAACTTATTATTCATCTTCTTTGATGACCTTAACTGCAACTTATTCTTGTCAAGGATTGCTGACAAAGAAACTTGGGTCTAGTGTTCACACATCGTAATCAGTTGGGCTTGATGGTGCACACGTATAGTCTCAATGATCAGAAAGGTATCAAGAACTTAACACCAGCCTGGGCTGCATTGTGAGTAGCAGCTTAAATCAGATAACAAGAGTTGCAGCAGGATTGAATCAGAACCCTGACTTCCAGGCCTTCTCAGGATAACCTCAGCCATGACTTGATTCCCTCCAGTCTCAGCTTGCCCAGCCATAAAATGGAGTTAATAAAAACTATTGATGGGGCACAAAAGATGCCTTGGCGGTTAAGAGCACTTACTGCTCTTTTTATTTTTTTTTTGAGACATAGTACAACATACTCACCATGTAGCTTTGGTTGTCCTGAAACTCAGTCTGTACTTCAGGCTGGCCTTGAACTCACAAAGATCTGCCTGCCACTGTCTCTTGACTACTCTTGCAGAAGACCAGGATTCAGTTTTCAGCACCCACCTGGTAGCACAGAGCCACTCTGATTCTGGAGATCTGATGCCCTCTTCTGGCCCCTGAGAGCACCAGTCACACATGTGGTGAGCATAAGCTAATATTCCCCAGGTGTGGTCATTTTTTGTTCCTGTTAAAAAAAAAAAATCATCTGATTCTGGGCAGTGTGTAAAGAAAAGAGGTTTATCTGTCTCACAGTTGTGGTGATTAGGAAGTTCACACAGCATGGCACCAGCCTCTGATAGCAACTCTGTGGCTGCATTATACATGATGGGTCAGCAGAAGGGAAACTGCTGTCTGCAGAGGGAACAGGTGTATGAGCAAAGAATCGAGGCCAGAGAGAGATCAGGCTCCTCCTTGGATATGAAGGTTGGTCCCTTGTACTACAACTTGAAGTTCCCACTATTTCAACACCACCATCTTGGGAACCAAGCTTCCAGATAGGAGTCCTTGGGAAAAGTTCTTATTCAAATTATAACACACAACCTTTGACTTTATTTCTTTGTCCTCTATTCTGAGGGAACACATTTCTTGCCCTAGAGAGCCAAGGATGATGGGTCCTAGTGCATCCAAATGCATCCAAATGCCAACTGCAAGCAGAGTACACCTGAGTTGTGATGGGCCGGGCTGTATCTCTGGGTGGGAAGAAGGGGACATAGGCTGAGGAAACCAGTGCCCATGAAGTGTGGGTATTGCCCTAGATATATTGCACACATCAGACTACAGTATAAACTGGCCAATCCCAATGGGTCTTAAACTGCCAGAGGTGATGTGGAGACAGGGAGAAGGTTTGTGGATTGCTGAGTGAGGACAGGGCTGTGTCTGGAGTACATTGGGAGAGCCTTCTTGCCATATTCCACACCTTTGTTGTCCTTGGTGTCTGCATCTATGATATCTCAATCTGGAGACCTGAAGCCAACAGACAAATGCAGATAGTCTGTTTCCCTCTTTTGTTTTTGCTTATTTGTGGGTTTTAAAAGATGTATTTATTCATTTATTTATTTAGTGTGTG
The DNA here is from genome assembly GCA_004025045.1 of Sigmodon hispidus. Lineage (NCBI taxonomy): Eukaryota > Metazoa > Chordata > Mammalia > Rodentia > Cricetidae > Sigmodon > Sigmodon hispidus. The sequence continues at coordinate 5,178 of PVIH01034412.1, forward strand.
TGATTGAGTGAGAGAGAGAGAGAGAGAGAGAGAGAGAGAGAGAGAGAGAGAGATCGAGCAGTGATCTGTCCAGCACAGGTCCTGGGAATTGAACTCAGGTCCTGAAAGAACAAGCGCTGTCAGTTGCTGAGCCATCCCTCTGCCTCCCGTTGTTCTTGTTTTTGTTTTGGGGAGGAGACAAGATCTTGCTGTACAGCCCAGCTTAGCCTCAAAATTACTATATAGTCTAGACCTCATGGTGGGGCTTGTAGGAGGGTCAAGTGGATCTCTGAGTCTGGTCTCCAGAGTGGGCAAGCAGCCATGAGCATGTACAGGTAGCCTCCTTATTATTATCTTTATTACTTGAATCCTCTAGGTCATGCTTGCCCTCACTTACAGTGGTGTGGCTGGGATAAGGATGTATGTGATATTCCTCATGCTCAGAATGACTTGGTGAAGGTCACTGTCACACCTTTAAACTCAGGTAGATGGATGCCATGCTTCTGCAGAGAGGCAGGGTGATTTCATGTACAGTTCTCTGAGTGCCACAGGAAAAAAAGCCATCATCACAGAACTTGTCTTTGACAGACTGGTAGGTGGAGAGGGGCAGGTGCTGTGGTGTTGAGAGCAGAGTGAACAGCACGGAAACAAGCTTGAATGCACGCTGACACCAGACTCTAGTGACCACTGTTGCCACCCCTCCTTGCTCAAGCCTTGTTTCTTCTGAGACACATCTGCTTCCAGTGAGCACCTTCCTCTAGGGTCCAGCTGGAGTTCTACACTCACTTGGAGGCTCTAATAATATCCCCATACCCTCATCCCCAGGAGGCTGCAGACAGACATGCCGAGAGAAGTCTTCTCAGTACCTGTGACTGAATGCCCACAGATCCCCTGGTTTCTGTGCTCAGAGTTTATTCGGCCAGTTCTGGGGCCTGCTCAGCTTTTCTTCTTAGGATCTCCTCTGTCCACCTCCTTCCCTCTTTCTTCTGGCAACTAGCACTTACTATAGAGTGTTTCAACTATCTTAACTAAACTTCATTTTTATTAAAGTGATATGGGTTCATAGTTCAAAAATCAAATAGTGCCAGAAGGGTTAGGAGAAAAAACAGCTCCCACCAGTGGGGTACACTTCAGCTGCGCCTTTCCTGGCTCTTGCCACGGTCTCTTCTCTGCTTTGCTTCTCCACTTTGGTGGCTGCCTGTGAAGAGGTCGGTGAGAGATCAGTTTTAGAGTCCTTACCCAGCGAGCACATTTTCATTCTACGTTAACACTGAATTGGTGATCTCTGTGAATATACAACTAGATTGGAAATCATTTGCCTGCAGAATTTCGAAGACATTTCTCATCGATTGAGCATAGGGAATCTCTACCAGAAAGTCTAACATCCTGACTCCCTGACAAACTTATACCTCCAAAGCCTGCGGCACCAAGAGTTTTGAGGGATGTCTCTAATATGTTTAATTTTTGTTATTTATTTTCTTTTTGGAAAGTGAGTCTCAGTGGACAGCCAGGCTTTGTGCTTGAGAGCCCTTCTGACTGCCTTTCGAGAGCACTCTTGTACCTCAGGCATCAGCCATCTCTCTTGCTGTAGCCCTGTTTAGGTTGGTTGATATGGGTTCTTTGTAGGTCCATGCAATATGGAAATGGCTGGCCTTTCTTGGGATGTTTCCCTCTTGCGCCTCAGATATATTTCTTCCCACTATTGTCTGTATTTCCCTTTTCTTGTCTTATTAGTTGAATGTTGTACATCTTTTTTTTCCTGATTTTTTAATTTACTTTTTTCCTTAAATTCTTTTTCTACTTCATAAAAAAAATTGTCTTCTAGTTCAGTTATTTTTAATTGACTGATTGTGTGTGTGTGTGTGTGTGCGCGCGCGCGCGTGCGTGTGTGAGTACTTGGAGGCCAGATGGGATGTTGGTGACCTTCATTATTACTGTCCATTCACCTTGAGGGAGAGTCTCTCTTTGAACCTGGAGCTTATATTCTTCAGGAAGATTGGCCGCCAGTAAGCCCTAGCGGTCACTCTGTCTCCGCCCCACCATTCTAGTGGATTTGGAGACAGGTTTTTAGCTTGTCCTCTTTCCCTTGCTCACTGCAGGTTTTCCCGTTATGTGTTGTCTTTTGTGCTTGGCTGGTCAGTCTCACCTTGGGGCTGCTCTAGAATCTGACAGTGCACACCTGGAAGACAGTCTCCATGTGGAACTATGACCCAGAAGCACATCTGGTTACCAGGCCCAAGGTTGGGAAGATTCCCTGCAACTGGTCAGTTTCTCTGGAAAGGAATGGTGCTTGATGTCATGGCCGGCTGAGGTGCCTGGGAGTCCTCATTAGGACAAACCCTGGCTTCTGTTTGCAACCTGTGCCTCACTCCTGTTCCCATAGAAGCCTGTCTGCAGCCTCTCCAGTTCATTTTCTCTGACCTTTGTTTCTCCCTGAAAGCTGACTGAGATGGGGATGGTGTCCTGCCAGGCTTGGTGGTATTTGGTAGATGACTTGTATAGAGGTCCACTGCCATTCAGCTCTGCTTAGTCGTCATCTATAATTTACCTGCTTTATAGAAGGAGGGTTACACTAGATAGTGCAGTCTGGCCTTGAACTCCTGATGCTCCTGCCATAAACAGGTGGCTTTACAGCCCACAGTAGGTGCAGGTACCAGGCTTCCTAGAAGTTCCAAAGTAAGTCAGCTCCTTTCCCACTACGCAGTACTTACTTTTCCAACCACATTGTCTTCTAAAACTATGTGAGAATCTGCTCAGACTTGTGTCAGTTCAGTTGCTTGAGGTACAGACAGCAGAATCCTCAACTATTGACACCTCCACCATTGGAATTCTTCTGGAATGTGACAACAAGTGCACAGGTGAGGGGTGCCAGTCCCCAGAGATGCCCCCCCCCTCTCTCTCATTCCCTTCTTCTCCGTGTGTGTGTGTGTGTGTGTGTGTGTGTGTGTGTGTGTGTGTGTGAGGGGCTTGGGGTGTGTGTGACTACTTGTATGTGGAGATCAAAGTGTAACTCTTCAGAGTCTGTTTTCTTCTTTCACCTTTAGGTGGACTCAGGTCACCCACAGCAAGTGTGGTGTATACACTTTTCACCATTGTGTACCTCAATGACCCCCTTTTTAAAAACTTCTTTTATCTTACCCTCACTAGTCCATTGGGCATTATCCTTCAAATCTTGTAGCAAGATGGCCACAGCCATCTCAGGTGCATCCGGCTGCAAGGTCCAGATGAAGCTGAGATCCCTTTCCATTTGTATTCTTTACTCATTTTTAAAAAATATTTTTCATATTTAAAGCAATTTTAAGTTAATAGGAAAATTGAGTTGCGGTGACAGGCATTTCCTGTGTTCCTCCCACCCCTTCACACAAGTGACAAAAATTTTCTGTGATCCCCCTGTTCCACCATTCCAGCATGCTTGCTTGCAAACACACAAATACACACACAAACTAACACATGTACACACATGGCAAATGTTCTTTAATTTCCTGTGATCTTTTCTAAGCCAATCATTAGCAGACAGAATTAAAAATCCCTTAAGTCTCTTTGTTATGGAATTTGAGGAGAGAAGTTGGTGAATGACCAGCGTTTCTAGATCTCATTAATGGAAGGTCTTTACACTCTGGTGTTTATTGCAAAATCATTCACTATAGTCAAGATGTGAAAACAAGCCAAGTGTCTACATGTGGGTGAATACATGAAGAAATTCTGAGCCAGATGTAAGTAGCTGTGTGAGACTATAATCCCAGCAGTCCATAGGCTGTGCCAGGAGGCTTGTGACTTCAGGGATAGCTTGGGCTGCATAAGGAAAAGAATCTACTGTAAGAAGCAGTGCTGTAGGGTGGGTTCTCAGTACATTCCTGTAATCCCAGGCTTTGAAGGTAAAGGCAGGAGAATTAGCAGTTCAGGGTTATCCTCAGTGGTAAGACTATAAGCTCAAGACCTGCTTAAGCTACACAGTGGGTTCAAGGCCAGCCTTAGTGAAACTGCCTCAAAATCAAACTGAAAAAAAGGACCTAGTCATCGTATTACTCAGTGTTAGAACAATTGTCTAGCTCACATAAAGCCTTGGATCAGTCCCTAGTAGACCCTGTGAGGGGGTAACTCTAAGAAATGATAGATAAACTAATTTTTTAATTAATTTAATTGAAATAATAATTTCACAAAATATATATATAGCAGGGTATGGCAGCTCATGTCTGACCTCCCATCACGAGTTGGGTAGCAAGAGGACAGTCTTGAACTACACAGCAAGTTCAAGGCCAGCCTGGGTCACACGAGACCTTGTTACCTTAATACATCTCTATAAAACTGGGAAAAATAAAAAAAGAAAACAGAAAATTCTTCAGTCTTTTTCTTACATATGTGGTGGCACTGCTGCTGCCTCTCTTTTTGTTTCTATTTTTAATTTTTTTATGAAAATTTCCCTTCATGCTGGAAAGTAGTGAACACTTACCTAACCTCATTTTAACAGCTCTTATGTTAATATTTTGCAATTTTATTGTAATGCATTTTTTGTTAGTGTCTTTTGAATTACATAGATATTGACGTTTCACTTGTAAAAACTTCTTCCAAAAGTGAAAGTAGATGGTTGTTGTGACACAGGTGAATAGGAAATGCTGAAGAGGCAGAGGCAGCAAGATCAGGAGTTCAAGGCCAGTTTGTGTACATGTTTTGTCAGACGTGATGGTGTATATCTTTAATCCCAACACTTGGAAGGAATAGGCAAGCAGATCTCTGTGAGTCTGAGGCCAGCTTAGGAGAGTTCCAGGCCAACCAGGGGTACATAGAGACCCTGACTACAAATAAAATGAAGTTATTTTTCTGTATAGCCAAGATGCAATTAACACAATACAGGTCACTTTTATCCTTCATGACAAGAAGGTCCTGCCATGATGAGCTGAACCCAAGAGACTTTGAGAAAATTTAGAAACAAATGTTTAAGATTAGCTATATAAATTGCCATATGCCAATATTGAATGTTAATGGGGGATATTTAAAAATGATAATACACAAAAAGATTTTTGCATCACTAAGTTTAAAAACATGTGTTGAGGCTGGAGAGATGTCTCAAAGATTAAAAGTACTAGCTGCCCTTCCAGAGGAACAGTGTTCAATTCCTGGCATTCACAAGGCAATTTACAACCACCTATAACTCATTTCTAGAGGGTTCAACTTTCTTTTTTTGCCTTGTCAGGCACCGAGGTACACAAGTGACAAACATTAGTGCAGATGAAATCTCATACACATAAAATAAAATGATGATTTTTAAAATAAATCTGTCTCAGGGGCTGGGGGTAGGGTGTAGCTCAGTGGGTAGAATACTCTAACATAGCTAACATAGATGAAGTCCTGACTTTGATCACTACCACTGTATCAGCTGGGCATGATGGTGCACGTTTATGACCCCAGTACTCAGGAGCAAAAGACACAGGCTCAAAAGCTTAAGGTCATCCTTGACTGCATAGTGAGTTCAAGCCCTGGGATACACAAGATCCTGTCTCAAATCCTGTCCTTGCTTGAAAATGGTTTATGTTTTTTGGGTTTTTTTTTTTTTTTTTTTTTTAATTTCTTATGTGTCACTAAGGAAGTCTAGAAGGACATAAAGCCAAAATGCTGGTAACACTTGGTCACGGGTGAGTATTTTTGTAGCTGAACTCACTGACAAAAGACAGGCTCTAGATAAACTCACTGTCACAGTCCCTCTGCTTGCACTTGGGTTTTCCCTTGGGCTTGTATTGTACCCCAGAGGCAGCAAGCCAGAGAGTGAGGCCATTGTTGAGAGCTGTCAACCTTTGAGGCTTAATTTTTTCCTTTTAGAAAAATTGCCATTGGCCTACCTTTCCTGACATTGTGACGGGGCTGCTTTTTGGTGGTGTGAAATATGTGGATCTGATTTTCCGCAAGAAAACTGAAGTGTGTTCCTTCCTCTCACCCTTAGACCATCATCTGCAAATAGCATCAGCAGCAGTACTTCTTCAAATCACAACGGCTACACTCCAGAGCCCCCTCTGCCCCCAACTGGTGGTGACCTTGCCAACCGACTGTCCAGTGATGAAGGGGAGATGGATGGAGCCGACGAATCTGAGAAATTAGACTGTCAGTTCTCCACACACCACCCCAGACCGCTTGCGGTAGGCCTCCCAGCTTACCTGTTGTGTCCTGTCCCCTGTGCTTCAAAGGCAACTTGGTGATGGCAGCAGAGGCCTGCATTCCTAAGGAAAGGCCTCCAGAGCATAGTCTCATTAGAAAGCTTTCCCAAAGGCTCAGTGGCATTAGAGATGCCCTTGACCCTGGAAGTAAAGGGAGATGCTTGGTGTCTATTTAAGTGTCCTTGGTAACCAGCCTGACTATGCACATCTGAAAACAGCCTCTGGTCAGCCAGACACACCTGCTCTAGAAACTTTCTTCACAGCAGCAGCTCAGGTTCAGCTTTCCTCATTCTCCATGATATCTCTGTTGTAAGTGTGAGCATATGGCACCAGACTGCTTACTAACAGTTCAAATGGTAATTGATATCAGAAGGGCAAAGCAAGGCATCAGTTGGAAGCTTACTCACATTTGCTTTACAACCCTCTGGGAAAAGAAGTGACTGGTATGACAACCACAGATCTCAATGCTGGGGCCTTGGGAATATGGTCTCCATGGTGGTTTATTCTAGTACCTGCATGAGTCTGAAGGATTAGCTATGACTGACTCTAATCTCAGAGGTTTTATAAGTGAAATCAGTCCTATTGGAAGACAAAGCTGGTCTCTTCTCCCCAGTGTATGTCACTTGCCCTTTCTGGAGACGATGGTGACCTGTCTGTGGCTCACCTACAACCTGAGACTTTGCTAATACAGAAATAGTGAGGGGCCAGTTGTAATGATTTTGCCTGCAGCTGTAGAAAACCCAGTGCCTCCATACCCACACAGGGACATTTCATGATCCCACATAGCCTGAAGTCTAGAAGTAGGTGCACTTAACACCCTTGGTTTAACCTCCCTACTATGACCGTAAAGATCTTTGCTATTCATATTTTAATACATTCATCACAACCCCAGTATCACATCTGCATCTAGTGACATTTTAAACAAGAAGAAACAGGACACACAGAAAAAGAGGTCTTCCAAGATGCTGTGCTTTTTTCATCTACAAACAAGAGCTTCCCATGAAACCCCAGCGGACATCTCTGTGCATTCAGGAGAACACTGCCATGTGTTTACTACTGCACTGGCAGGTGGCAGAGAAAGAAAGGAATGTGGTGACCCAGCTGTGCCTCATCCAGGCTCTGGGAGGAGACACAATATCTCTGTTACTGCTGCTCATATCAAGTCGAACGTGGCTGTGCTAGCAAGAAGACAAAGCCACTTACAGCAGAACACTGCAGATGAGGATGGCAGCAGCCAGGTCTGCCATAGTGAAGATCTGCAGCTCGGCCGAAGGCACAGTGCCAGCTTCCCTTGATGTCTGGCCTTGCATGTAAATGCTATTAGATAAACTAGTAGCCAAAACCAAAGGGGCCT
>PVIH01035124.1:0-11288 GCA_004025045.1 Sigmodon hispidus
GGCAGTTCTATACCATTTTATTTAGCAGATTTAATTTTTACAAACATTAAAAAAAAAGTAAACTACAACAGGACTATCTATGGCATTGTTTAAAATGGCCATTAGTAACAGCTGCAGACAGTTACTAGACAGTGCCATGTCTTAAGGTATGCTCCCCCCACTCAAGCAAGCAGGGGGGTCAGTGGCAAAAACCTTTTCATCTCTCATATCCTTAAAACAGGACAGGACAGGATGAGATGGCCACACCCTAACCACTGAGGTCATAGTGGCAGCTAAAGTGTACCAGAACTCTGTACTGTTTGGGACCTTTGTTCTACTCCCTCAACTAAATGTTTTTCAATACAGTTTTTCTTTCTCCTCCCAGGGGGACGTAATGCTTGAAGTCACTTTTACTACTCAGACATCTCTTCCACTGCTTTTACTTTCTTCTTCTTTTTCTTTTTGGTGATGCCCTAAAGAAAAAGAAAGTAAGTTCAAAGTACCCATTGCTAAAACATTTATGACTGTTTCCCAAAATAATCAGCAGTGTCCTTGTGAAAATAGACCTCTAGAACTTCACCAAAGTCACAGACAACATTTTTTTAAAACCCCAGATGTCCTTACGAATCCTGAACAGACTTGACTGCAGTTTACCAGATTTTTTTGGAAAACAGTCACCCATCTTCCCCACCCACCAGCAACATAATTCAAAGCTCTAAAATGCTTAGTGTCCCTTCTTGTTTTTCCAAGAGGGGTGGATAGGGCAAATCCAGAACACAGGGTAGCACCAATAGGCAATGGTAAAACCTTACTCCTGGACCCATAGTTTACACATACCCCATCTCCAGCCTCGCCACCACTTTCTAGCACAGTTTTAGGCTTTTTATCCTTCTTATTCTTCTTTTCCTTCTTCACCAACTGGGGAACTACTGGAGGGGTCTCATCACTTTCACTCTCACTCTCCCGCTTCCTCTGAGATAAAAAAAAAAATAATAATTCATCCAGTTAGAAATGTGGAAAGATTCTGAGTAAACCGAACAGTAATTTTGTGTCTATAAACTTAAATAGTGCCTGATACATTAAAAAGATTTGAAAAGACAGTATCTCACTAATAGTACTGTAAGTCATAGGGCATGATGGGTATACCAAAGCAATTTGGGGTATAGAAGACCTTGAGAAACTGTCTTAGCAGAGCTCTAATGACAATAGTACCCAACCTTGGGAAGCTAAGTTACCATCATATGCTTCACTCCTTTCCTTTAAACAGTGAGCTAGTATTGACTAAAGATATTTACTGGTGTCTGACAATTCTGCTCCCTGATGAGTTTCCTATGGGCCCGGGATTTCAGTACATATGAGCTACCTATCATTTGACCCAAGGTAGAGTCAAAATGTGCTATACACATTTCATATAAGATTACTGCTGCAGCGGAGGTAGTCTGATTCTTAAGCCCACATTTCCCCCACAACAGACATAACACAATGCCACTGAACTGAACAAGTATCCTCAAGTATCAAACAATATTTGTGTGTAGATCCATGGATAAAACTTGCCTTGCTACAACATGAATGGGGCTGGACTACCTTGTTAAACACTGGTGTATCTTAGTACTCTCTCCAAGTACATTTCTTTTTTTACTTTTTTTTTTGTGTGTGTGTATGTGTGGTTCAAGATAGGGTTTCTCTGTGTAGCCCTGGCTATCCTTGAGTTCACTCTGTAGAACAGGTTGGCCTGGCTTGAAATACATTTCAAATAGGTCATGCCACTCACTTTTGTGACTTTTACTACATCAGCAGCTAACTGAGGGGCTTGTACCACTTCAGCAACCGATGCTTTCTTGCCAGAATCACTGAAAGACAAAGAGTAATATGAGCTTAATTTCATTGAAGAGCTTGCCATGGTGGTTCTGTCATACACCCCATTAGTTATTAATACTTGGCAACCCTAAAGCCTTCATAAAAATACTGATGCTGGACAGAAGAACCAACCAGGTGTTTTTTCAGATTGATTCTCTTTATCATCAATACCCTGACTAGTAGGTAGGCTCAGGCCTGTACAGTAGTAGTTACTATCTGGCTCAGGCCTCAAAGAGCCAAGCAAGAAAAAGAAAATTGAACTGCAGTGTTAGGACCTATGGCCTAGCACTTAGTGGTTGCCCCAAATAAAACCTTCCACCTCTACCTCCCCTTGACTATCTAGTCTCCTATCCTCACTTATAATCAATGATCAAATAGGAAGTATACATTACCCTAGTCCCAGGAAAACCCTGTCCTTACCTATAGTCAATGTAGTCCTGTTTCCAGGTGTCAGGGGTGTTGTCTGTGGGTTTGCCATGCTTGTCCAGAAGGCCCTGCTTGATCATCATTTTCTTTTGAGTTGCCTGGAGGCATTTTAAACATTAAACTATTATCAATACAGGAAGTAGCCATTATGATCACATACCTGGCTTAGACCCAGTCTGTGTAGAATGTCACAAGGTTTCATATGTATTCTCAGCAGAGCTTTATGGCCCTTATAAAATTGTCTTGAATTCTTCCCTCTACTCTTAGCAGTGAAAAGTCCTTGCCCAGGTCTATAATGGGATTAAAACTTTTACTGTAGCAGGGCAGTGGTGGCCCATGTCTTTACTTTAAACCCAGCATTCAGGAGACAGAGGCAGGTGGGTATCTAGTTCAAGGCCTTCCTGGACTACAGAGAGGGTTCCAGGACAGCTAGGGCTACACGGAGAAACCCTGTCTCAAAAAAAAAGAAGAAAAACAAAACTTTCACTGTAGATACTCCAGGAACCAAGAGACCTTCACATTCATGACAGTCATAGTTCACTACCAAACTATGATTATTAAGTGATGCCCAACTGTTTATTACCTCAACTAGACTGAGAATCTCAGAAGTCCAAGATAAGGCATGCTTCTGTTCACCATCAATAATCCAGAGCCACAAATAATAAAAGGTTGTGGCAGTGGAGACACAAAGAGCTGCATGGGTAAGTACTTAGTAACATAAATATAGCCAAAGAAGGGCTACTTAACATCTACTGTCACTGACCTTTGGACCTAAACCCCACTTGCGCGGATAAGTGTCTCTCTCCATGATCACCCTCTTTATCTTGGCTACTATACCATGGTCACAGGTAGAAATCACCGCTGTAGTCATCAATGCAATAGCTGTAGGCATTGAAGAAAAAAGAATGGTTTAGTAATAGATGAGTTCTACTGTTTTATGCCTTCTTAGGACTCATTAAATCCTGAGCTCTATTACCTTACCTGAAATTTCCTTTGCTCAAGAAAGAATCTCCACTACAGCAAGAAGCATTTGAAGTAATATTAAACTTACTAATTTAAAAAACACTCAACAAAGACAACCAAAAAACATATAACAAGGCATGTATCTCTGGTTAGATACATATATATATATACACACACCACCCTCAGGTCTACAGAATACTATAGTTTGAATAATCTTTTTTTCTAATATATATCAGAATGGACCCCTCTGCTCACAGAACTAAGGCAAGGGATCCCAGTGACATGACTTATTTCTGGTGCAAATTAGGATTATTCAATGAATAGCTTAAACTTATTTAAAGGCCACAGAACACTGTTAAGTTATAAGGGATAATCAATCTAATAGTAAGCATTTACAAATTTAAAGTCACTAATGTGCCAGGTGGTGGTGGCACATGCATTTAATCCTACCACTCAGGAGGCAGAGGCAGGTGGATCTCTGTGAGTTTGAGGCCAGCCTGGTGTAAAGTGACAACGAATGAACTAAAATCTCTCCTTTAATCGTCACAGACAATCATCACTACACTCTTACTCTAAGAGCCAAGAGCATATTAATGTACAATACTTCTTAATCTGTACCTGTATTATCCATACAAACTTCAAAAGCTACCATAGTTAGATAAAATTGAGGGACCATGACATGGGACTGGCCCACAATAAGCCTAGCTTTGATGGTGCAGAGCCAACTCCAGAAATGAAGGCTACTCCCCTCCTTACCCATGCAGATAGCTTCCCCCTTGGTGGTAATGACAACAATCTCCTGGTTGACCTCAATGCCATCCTCATATCGGAGAACACCAGGAAGCATGATCTTGGCCCCATAGCAGATTGCATTCACCTATGGAAGGAAACAGTATCGCATATGAAGGGCCGATGTTATCCATTATCCCTGTTCCATTTCCACACCACAACAGAGGAAGACTTTTAAGGGGGAATGTAGCCTGAAAGTGGGAAACAGGAGTAAGAGCACGGATAGTCCTGATAGTACACTGTCTACAATGGAGTATGAAGGGACACAGAGCATTAACAAACACCTGTCATGTGCTATCACTGCTCTAAATTTTTCACACATGCTACAAAATACTAAAAAATGCTTTAAAGATGACTCAGTAAATCTGATGGCCCACATTCAATCCCAAAGCACACATAAAAATGGAAGGAGAAAACTGACTCCACAAAATTAAACTCTGAGCTCCAAACACTGCAGTCAGTATACATGTGCTCTATCTCTCACATACACAATAAAAAATAAGAATGCTTCCCCTTCTTCTTCACTGGTCTATACAAGTAGGGTACTGAACACTACATTTATCATGTGACCCATGAATACTGTCACCTAGAGTAATATATCAAAACCTGGGTGTTGGAGAGATGGTTAAGAGCACTTGTTCTTACAGAGAACCCGGATACACATGCAGTGGGTCTCGATCATATGTAACTCCAGTCCAAGGGGATCCTTGACCTTTGTAGCCCCAGGTATGCATGTGGTACAGACATACACACAAACAAAACACTCAAATACATAAAACAAAACAAATCCTATCTTAGGGGCCAGAGAAATGGCTCAGCAGATAAAGGTACTTGCCCTGAAGCCTGACTGCCCATGTTTAATCACTGAAATCCACATGGTAGGAGAGAAAAACTCATTCTAGAGTTTTCCTTGACCAACTTCATGTTTATTTGCACATACATACAAATAAAGCATAACTAAAAAAATTGTTTCAGAGTTTTCAGTATTCCACAGAACTGCTCTTGAATCTTTGTCAGGAAAAATAGTGCATTTACTAGAGATGAAGCAATAACAAACACCCAAAGCAACTTGCTAACAAAATTACAGACCTATTAAATCACATCCATATTTCGATAAGGAATTAATTAGCCCATAAGTAAAACTTAAGGCAACTTCTCCAGTTCTGCCTCTTATCACCTGGTCTTTATTCAACTAGATCTCTTGCTGACCATATTCTAACTTCTCTTTAAATTCACTCAAAAGCCAACAGTCTGACCCCAAGATAAGCACATCATATCTCTTCAGTTTTTTCCTTTATTATTAGCTACAACATAAATTTTCAGAAGACTTACACATGTTAAGATTTAAATATGCATTAAGTATCTACCTAACTACAAACTGTTACACATACAGAAATTTGTCTTTCAAAAAAAAATCTTAATGACTATATAATAGTTACTTAATTAGGATCATTTCTGGTTACAAGGTAATATACTTTTACCTATTAAAACAATCTTTTATAGTAATTTAAACAGAATCAAGATTATTTTAGGCACAGGCAGAGCAACAAATTAAAGGAGAACAATTTTTAGGTATCACTGATAATTCATTACTTGAAAAAGTTGCTTGGGAAACTCTTTCAACGTTAAATTTACATTTACTGAAATTCTACTTTAAGGGGTCTGGAGCACTGACTGCTCTTCAGAGGTCCTGAGTTCAATTCCCAGCAACCACATGGTGGCTCACAGACATCTATAATGAGATCTGGTGCCCTCTTCTGGCCTGTAGGCAGAACATGGCATACATAATAAATCCTTTTTTAAAAAAAAACACTTTAAAGTGATATACCTGGTTTTAGCCTAATTTAACAAATCTAGCCATAAATATTTACATTACTGGTGGCACAAAGAATCTATATAATAAAAAGGGAGAGGACTAACCACAAGGAAAACAAAACTAAAATAAACATGACTTCATAATGTTAACATTTCATCTTTGGAGCCACATTCTCTGTAAACATGGGCTCTTAATCCACAACTTACTGCACTATCTTTCATAACCAGACGTTTATGAGATGTCAACAGCTTTTCCAAGGGGTAAACAACACGCCGCAAATAACTCTCATCTTTATGATTATCATACAGCCACTGGGCATCAAGTACATCATGCATTGTCACCATGTGGTCCTGAAAAGCAATCAGATATTAAATTCTGTATCTTCAGACTGTATATCCATCCATCATACCCTCAAACTTCTTACAACCGGAATGTAACTATACATTCTCTTTCAGTCCAAGCTCATGATTGAGACTTCAGAATCTCCTTTGGGGTATTTGTACATGTTGCCAAAGATCTAGGTAGGCACTCCATTTTTTTGGTACTGCTAGGGATTGAACCCATGCATTTGCAAATGCTTGCCAAGTGCTTTTAACACTGAGTCACACCCTCAAGCTCTAACCAAGGTTGGTGTAGACCAGGAAGTGTATGAATAGAGTAATAATACTCTCTATTCAGTCATTTCCCTTAGCCAATTTCAATGTCCCAAAGTTTAATTAACAGAACAGGGAAGGTGCCCTGAGCTGAACTCAACACTTTGGAGTCTTTAGTGAGATATGAAGCAAATGGAGTTCTAACAAAGGCAGAGAGTCTAAGAATCAATTTAAAAATCCTCTAGTCCCATAATTGCATACCTTTTCACTCATGACTCCAGAACGCACCCTCCGAAGTTCCTGCATCTGACCACCAACTCCCAGTAGCAAGCCAAGGTGTACACATAGTGTCCGAATGTAGGTGCCAGCTTCACAGCTTACCCAAAAGATTCCTAAAACAAACACATACACTCACAGCACCTATTTTCTACAGTAAATAAATGCATGAGTCCCCCCCAAAATGAACCATCATGATTAGAGAAAACCCTGGACATGGTGTTGCCCGTCTTTATTCTCAGGAGACAGAGACAAGTGGATCTCTGTGAGTTCAAGGCCAGCCTGGATTATATACATAGCAAGTTCTAGACCAACCAGAGCTACACAATGGAGAGACTCTATCTAAAACAAACTAACAAAAAGATTAAGAGACACAACACAGGGAATAGTGTATGACTACAGAATAACATAACAGAATCATTAAGACCTGCTTGTGGGTCTAATGCAATTCAGCTTGGTACAGGCCTAAAATAACCCACCTAATCTTCTTTCAGGATCATATTCTATCATTTTGCTCTCGTAGATAGTCCTCACCCGAAGCTGCCTCTTTACTGCAGCAATAAGTGGGGGTCGCTGAAACAGGGCACCTGTCAGAGTTTCTAGGGCCTAAGAAAAAGCACAAACCAACAAACCAAAAACCATTCATTATGTAGGCTCATTTTAAAATAAGACAAAGGAGCATATTTAAGGAGTTTAAGGACATAATTCAAATACAAATGTCAAGAGCTACAAGACCCTTAAATTCAGTTTCCTCTTTTTCAACTGAGGAATGGCTCAGTGCTAATCCAGAACTTCTTTCTCTGTAAAATCATGGTCAGAAGGCATCCCTCACCAATTGTTCTTTACCCAGGGGGCTAGGACAGCTCATAAAAGGGCAAAAAATATACGAACCAGAAAAACCTCAATGTTTCCAGATTTCTAGAAGTCCAGGTGCCCAAACCACTGAAGGTATCCTCCCTACAGTTATAGACTTACCCTAGAAAGCTGAGTACCCCCTTCAATAGCATTGTGCAGCCGGACAATTCCCACATACTCTTTGCCTGAAAAATGACAAGAGTAGTCAGGTGTGGCCACTGAGTTTTCTGTTTTACATTACCAGTGACATTTTACATGGCAGAAACAGCAGGGAATCAAACATCATGTTTCAATAAAATCTATACTGACAGACTTCACGTTATGGAATAGAAATGAAGATACTTTTTTTTGGGTCAGGCATAGTACATGCCTACAACATAAACCCAGCAGTTTGGAGATTTCTAAGGCAACATGAACTACACAACAAAGCTTTGTCTCAAAAGAGAAAGGAAAAAAAGAGCACATACACTTTAATGCCAAATGTGATAGCAGAGACAGATGGAATTCCTGTTTAGTCTGACTAAAAAACTCCTTGCACTTTAAGAATAATTTTCTCCAATAAAAAATGATGGAAAGACACTTGAGATAGAAGAAGCATGACCAGAGTTAAGCAGCAGCAAGCATGCTGGGCAGTAGTAGCATATGCCTTTAATCCCAGGATTTGGGAGGCAAAGGCCAACCTGGTCTACACAGAGAAACCTTGGCCTCAACAAACAAACAACAAAAAGCAATAGCAGCAAGCATAGAACTGGACATGCTCCAGCAATAGCAACAGACTAGTTAGTTCTATATGCAAATGTCTAGTGTGGACTTTTAAAGAAAAGAACCAACAGAGTCTGGCAGAGAACAGAATTTACACACCTGCACTCTGTTGTGATTTCACCAAACGAGTGGCTCGTTCAATGCACACAATTAAACAACCAGTTACTTTGGGATCTAGTGTGCCACTATGGCCTGTCTTCTCTACCCGAAGTATTCGTCGGATCCAGGCTACCACCTCATGGGAAGAGGGGTTAGAGGGCTTGTCAAGATTAATGAAACCTGTCCTAGAATAGAAAAAATAATAATTGTGCCACCTGCTTGTATAGTCTAAAACAGTATGAAAAGTTAAAAAGAAAAGCAAATCACACATATAGGCTATATATTCAGGGCAAAGCTGTTCTAAGCTGCCACTACTTCCTTGATTAACTAATGCATCAGTTTCAAAATAATTTAAGTTTGGACAGAGCCATTTCACCATACTTACCTGATATAGTCCCCAATCTCCCTCTTCAAAGGATTTGAACCACAAGGGATAGGTGTATAGTGTGTTGTCCTTACATTTAGTTTATCAAAATTCTAAAAAGCAATAACATAAATTTAATAACACACTGGTATAAGTAAAACAAGAATCAGTAATACCACCAACCATGGCAGCTCTTCCTGTCCATAAATGTATAGTTTTGATCCTATTAACACCATTACTGGTATGACACATTCTTAAGCCTTCTTACATACTGGGGTGACCTCCAGCACTATTGAGAAAAGGACAAATCTGAGAGTCTATAGTGAAGGCTCTAAAATATGACTTGTTCAGGGTACTATAAAACAGAAAATAGCTTTGATTTTCTCAGATTACCCAAACTGAAGACAGCTGGCAACTTTCCTCAACACTGGCAGCTTGGTTCTGCTCCAGATACCTACCTCTGCTCTTGATTTGTTTCTTTTCAGTCTCTTGACTAAGGCCACTAGATAGGAAGAATTCACCAACTGAAGCCCATCATGCACCATCAGTTTAGTTTCATTATGCCTACTACAAACAGCAAAGCTTGTTTAATTGTCTCTCCCATCTCTGTGCTATTTTTCCAGGGCCAACATAAGAAATAAAGATGCCATCCAAATGACAGTGAATTATAATCAAGAAGAAAATCAACTTGGCTGAATGATATAAACAAACTTCACTATTTTACCAACACATACAATTTTAATTAATTAAAATTGTGGGGCCAGTGAGATGGTAAGGATGCCTGCTGCCAAGCCTGACAACCTAAGTTCAATCTCAGGAACTCACACAGTAGTTGAGAATGGACTTCTACAAGTTGTCCTTTGACTTTTACATGCACTTCATGTATGGTGTGCATCCCCTACTCTCACTCACACTCTAATAAATGAAATAAAAAATTGTTATTTTAAAACTCTTTAAGAAAATGTCTTAACTTTATACCTGATAGCTACTCTGTGAAAATTATAAATTTTAGTTCAACCCAATATTCAATGCCATGATTTAAATCCCTAAATAACCGTAAAATTATGGCATACAATCAGAAACTGTTAAGCATGCTTCATAGAACACCTGCTATAACTTCCAGCATAAGAGAAAGTATTATGAGCAACTAATAAGATGTAAAACATACTGGCACTAAGTATTTTTTCTTTTTTCTTTGAGACAAGGTCTCTCTATATGTAAACCAGGCTGGCCTGGCCCACTGGGATTAAACACATTGATCACCATGCCCAGCCCAACAGTAAGCATTCTTTACTAGCTGTCTAATTAGAAATAATACGAAATTCAAGCATTCATCTGATACACACAGCACATACTTTTAGTAACAAGGGCCACTGAGATGTGTCCAATTGAGCCACTTTGGATTCTGGTTTGATAAGAAATTCTTCAGCATGTTGTATTTCCTTCAATAAAGCAAAAACATATTATCTTCCCACCTGAATTTAGACAATTCTAATACCAGGGCAGAAGTGCACACACCTTTTAAACAAACAAGGGGGAAAAAGGGGTGTTACTGGGATCTCTGAAAAATAATTGATAAAAGGAGCTCACTAAACTTTAGGAATGTCGAGTTGACTCCAAATATTTTGACAAAATTGTGGGTCTGCTGATGTAATAAGGAAGAAAAACTCAGGGAGAACATTTCACCATTTAGTAAGCCATGCAATCAATGATAGAAAACTTCTCTGAGAGTTGTTATTTCAGGTTCCTTCTGGTTCTACATAATGACCACTAAGTGCCAAAATGTTGCTTGAGAGAATATTTTAAAGCATTTCCCCCTTTAATGTGTTTAAATTATCTCAATCTCTCTCACTCAAAAAAAAGTAAAACATTTCCTACTCACAGCTACATCATCTTCTTGTAATGGCTTCCGGTCTTTTTTCTTCTTATGCTTCTTTGGGAAAGTAATTACTACAAGAAACAAACTTAAGATTTGAAGATTTCTTTGAAAACTAAAACCAAAGTTTAAAATTAAGTCTAAAATCAGAACAGACAAGAAAATATTTTTAAGTCTAGCATTACTTAAGAAAACTTACGTTTGTGAAGCCAAACACTAGATGGCTTGGCTGGTAAATGATTCTAGCACGTGTTGGTTTCCCATCGGGTTCTCCACGTGGCTGTGGCAAGGCCAAATATATACTTAGGGAAGCGCTTGTCCACAGGCTGGAAAGTTCCACAAACAACCACTGCACCGTCCAAAAGGGCTTGTCATCACGTTTTCTTGCTCCCGGCTCCTCTACCCCTTCGCTACACTCATTTCAGTAATAACCTGTCTAGCGGGAGTAATAACCACGTCTCCTCATCACTAGAGTCGCTTCTAAGGCTGAAATGCCTATGGAAGGGAACTGGGTGGATTCTTATGCGCGAGGCCCAGACCTAATGGAGCGTAGTCACTGGAGGGTTTTCGCACTGGTGCATTCGCCTATGGAACTAAGGCCTAGCCGGGTCGCGGCTAGACTGAAGGCGGAAA